>JANIJG010017812.1:8869-64837 GCA_024611175.1 Megaceryle torquata | reverse complement strand
CCCCCCACCCCCTTCCTCCTCCGCCCCCCGCCCGCGGCGAGCGGGCCGCTGCCTCCCCATTGGCTGTCCGCGTCACGTGAGCTGCGGCTCCGGGAGCGTCACCCCGAAGGCGGGGCTGGCGGCAGGTTCCTGCTTCTCGTCCCGCCTGTCACGGAGGGGCGGTGAAGGCCGGTGGGGCTGGACATGGGACTAGGGCTTTCCCAACTCCGTCTGCGCTGTGGGGCCGGGCCCCCGTGGCTTCAGCCACGCCTTGGGGTGGGCCCCACAGGCTGAGCTGCTTTTCCCTCGCGCCCCAGTCCTACCGCCTCTCTAAGGGTAAGCAGTGGGGCAGGCTGAGGTGTCCTCAGCGCCCCGGGCCTCCGGCAGGGTCTTCCCCAGGCGGTGGCACCCCGTGGGACGTAAGATGTCCCTGCAGCCCCGCTGGGTCCGAGTTGCCCACCGGAACCCAGTCTCGTGTTAGGGGTATGGGCTCCGTCACTGTGGATGCAGGGAAAGCTGGGACCGCTGTCCGGGGTCCGGGAGCCTGTCGCTGGAGAGCAGCAAATGTTTAAGGAAGAGAAAAATAAATCAATATAGGGCGTATCTGAAGCATGCTCTTATACAAATCCCGCGTGGTCATCATCAGTTTGAGGACTTGCAGTAATTGCATAAGGAAAAGGTGAGCTTTGCATAGTTGCAGCCTGATTTTACAATACTTTCTTTATCCCCTGTTTGTTTTTAAAAGCCTGGGTGCAGATGTGTTTGTTTTCATGGTGCCCACCTGTACCAGACATACTTTTTTTTAAACAAATCACTCTTTAATCTCTCAAAACCAGAATGCAAAAATCTTAGGCAGAATAAGGAAGGTGCATATACTTCATCTGGAAAATTCATAAACCGCATTTCTCACATGAATCGATTAAACCCCAAACTACTGTTAGCTGAGGAAAAAGCCTAGGGAATATCAACACTCATAATAATGCTATTCTACTAAAGGATACAAAAATTACAGCCTAATAAATACCAGCATGAAAGTGAAATTGGTCTCTTTCCTTACCCAACCATTTTTAGTAATTGGGATTTATATTAACCATTTATGTCTGATGTGATGGCATCTAACATCAGCTTGCAGCCATTATTTTCAAACATTTTTCTTTTGCTGTGCTGAAAGGACAAAGAAACTTTCCCTTTTTCTGGTGCTGCAAAGAAGTTTACTGACATGGAGAGCTGCTCCCTCTTGCTTCAATCCCCATCCTTTACTGCTTCTTAAGCTAGAAAACAAATTATGTTTGCCTTTTACCCATTTCCTAATAATCTCCTTTGGTTTGAGGATTTAGAAATGAGGAATAGCTATCACCATCGTGCTAAGAGCCAGTCATGAATGAGTTACTACTAATAAATGAGACTTTGAACAGAAAAGCAGCACAAATTTTGAACATACTAAGAGACAGTAAGGGAAAGAAATCTATCTCGATCCATGGCTTGGAATTTGATCAGTGTATGAAAGGGTTTGTACAGCTGAGGATAAACTCAAGAGATCCTAGTTCTTTGTTAGGTCTCTGTTTCACAGAAGCTTAATCTACTCTTAATTCCCAGCTGTTGTGTTCCTATCTTCCCTCCTCTGCACTGATGCTGGCACTGTGCAACTCTGTGAACCAGTTCATAGAATTGATCATGTTGAAAACTCTCCCCCCAGAGTGATGGGTTGTTTGTGGTTTGGGTGTTTTTTTTGTTTGCCTTGAGCTGGCACACCACCACCTGCTTCTGTAAACAGTAGCATTGGCTGAAGGAAGGGGGTGGAAATATGTGTCAGGGGTGGGATGTGACCTCAACAGCCTAGATTTAGATCAGTTTAAGCAGCTTAAGGAGTTTCTCATTGGCTCTTGGCCTCCTTTGTGCTTGCTGGTGCTCACAGTTTTTCCAAATAATGGGAAAACTCTGTCGGTATCATTGTTACCCAAGTACTTTTGAATAGCAGCAGCAAATATTGTCTGTCCTTATTTTGCTGTTAGTTGGGAAATCATGAATAAATACATCAGACTGAATACAGGTTCAAAGATGGCATTGGCTCAGTTAACATTTAGGAGGTTTTCTTTGTGACCACAGATGTAGAAACTCTTGTGAAAACTTGACTCCCCCTCACCTCGCTTGCTGGGGAAAGAGTCTTATTCACCAGTAACAGAAAGCAATTGTGTTTTTCAAGGCCTGCTGTATTATATGAAATAATCAGTGGGTGGAGGTGGTTTAGAAGAAAAATAGTTCTATCTGTATGCTCCAGAGTCTTCATAAAATCTGAGAATAAGACAAGTGACTTACATATTCATGTGGCACTGAGATGTAATCTTATTTTTACTCAAGTGGTATGTCACTGTGGGCCTAATTATTCTGCTACAGAGTAGGATTAACTATGTAAATAAAGTGATGTAATATGAGCATGAATATGACTATATTAATATTTGCATTAACTTCTGGACATGTTTCATGCAAACTAGATGTTTCCAAAAAGCAAAACAGATACAGACTGATTAGGCTATCTCTGTAATTAAAATAGCAAAACCTAATGCATGGAGTATAGCTACCAATTTGCAATTTTTCCAGTATCAATTAAATTGTCTAAACTTGCAAAAGTTAAATCACCAAATAATTTCAAGTCTTGTGTAAAACACCTGGAGAACATTTAATAGCTTGAAATTGGGCCAAGTATCCAGTGTGCCAATGAAAGGGGAATATTTACATAGTCCTTTCCAACTGCATTGGACATTCTTGTTTGTTTGTTTTTGCTTTAATCCCTTTACAGTGGTTGAGCAGTAATGCTTTGGCCTGAGTTAATTGAACAGATCAGTGTTACTGTGATAGAGGTAACATCTTCCATCCTTAGTCGTAAGATTTTATGGCTTTTCACACACTCAGTCCCGTTTAATTGGGTGGTACACCAGTTCAACTTGCTAAAATGGCAGAAAACTAACTGAGCCGGGAAGACAGGAGACAATGAGATCTTTTGCTAGCAAGCTGTTAATTTGGCTTAACTGAAACTATGCAATTGCACTTGTGGACAAAGTTTGAGAAGCCAGCGAGCTGTCATCATTAGACGTAATTGTCAAACTTTGGCAGGCTGCTTCTCAAAACACTTCTTTATTGACTGAAGCAGATCTTTTCTGTGTTCTTGCACTCTCTGTCAGATGTGAAGAGAGATCTGAAAACTGAAGCACCCTTGGCTTGATGGATTGAAATGTAAACATTTTTCCTTGCTTGTGTAGGCCAAACTACTAGTTAAGGTACCTTTCCCCTCAGAAATGCCAAAACTGCCAGATTATATCTGAAGGAACTAACTGGGGGAATAAACTACTTCATCAGCACCTGCAACGTAGCATCAAAAACTGCAAAGCCGGTATATGCAACTTCACAAAAAGGTTTTAACATCTCTCAGAAACCTTCTCCACTAGCATGGATTTATTTTGCTTACTCTGAATTACATTAAATAATTCTTGGGCTGTTCTTGATCTAAACTGTGAGGCTTCAATTCTTCTCAGTTCTTTCAATAATTAATGTTGGATGCCCTGCTGTCATGATCTGCTGTGTTGTGAAGGTGACCAAATATTTATTCAAAACTGTATAGAAGTCAGACTCTTCTCGGGTAATGAGTAACAGGTCATAGTTTAGAACTTCATGCATGTGAAAAACATATTTCAACCCTGTGTGTGACCACATAGTTGCAAATGGCAGTTACTGGATTCACTTAATACAGAACCAGAGGTGCACATTCAGAACCATAATTAATCACATGTACATGTAGTAGTGTCAGTATTGATACCATCTAGCTGTAATATTACTCCATATTTTTGGAAAATTGAGACTAGTAAAAGATGCTCACGTAGGATTAATTATACTATCTAAATTTTGGCTTTAAGAATTTTCAGTGACTATGGAAGTATTGCCTTGAAATACAGATTTGAGTTTTGTCCTTTATCATTTTCATTCTCTTTCTTGCCTCATAAGTTTAAAAAATTGGTAAGATTTCACTTTGATAAAGTTTAGGCAATTGTAGCATGATACAAAATGTTTGCTAAGAGATTTTTCACTTCCATTAAACATTTACAACTCTTTCCTTCAAGTAAGGAGCAAACGCTCATGTTAAGTCCCCTTTTCACTAAGCTACCAGAGGCTTATTGGCAAAACCAGAAGTCAGCTGGCCTATCACCCTCCTAGTGGGAAGCAGCAAGAGTGAGGCTGATCCATGAGAGAGAAAGAGCTGGGAGCAGAGCATCGCTATGGCCTTGCTCACCAGGGTACCATCCTAAGTGGGATGAGTGTGCCAATAGTCACCAGTGTGAGACAAGGCAAAGTAGAAAGTCAGGGATTCATCCAAAAAGTCCACTTAGGGAACAACAGGAGACAGACCAGAATGCAGGCAAGACTACCTATAAATCAAGTCCAAGTTTACAGGAGACAAGTCCAGAGAGAGAACTACTTATAACATAGGTCTAAAGTTCATCAGCAGACCAGGGCCGGAGACAACACATTGTGGGTACTGTATAGCTGAGGTCCATCTAGGAAGCTCAGTCATTAAGTCATGCTGGAAGGAGACGGGGTGGATACAGATACAACTCTGACAAAGCAGGTCAGATTTGCATGCCCAGGCCAGAGCTTAAATGGACCTCCTGGACTAGTTGGAAATGTCACATATGGCTGCTAACTGGCCCGGTAGTACATGTTGCCAGTAGCAATTGTCCACATTCATTAACACATTGATTCTGTATTTCTGTTTGGGCCAACTTAATTTAAAAATGAACATGAAAAACATAAATAATGAGCATGGAGAACTGGTGCAGAATGTTACTGAGGCATTGTACTGGTTTTGGCTGGGACACAGTTAACATTTCTTCACAGCAGCTAGCTACGTTTTGGATTTGTGATGGAAACAGCATTAATAACAGAAGGATGTTTTCGTTATTACTGAGTGGTGTTTAAACAACCTCAAGGCCTTTCCTGCTCCTCACACTGCCCCACCAGTGAGCAGGCTGGGGGTGCACAAGCAGTTGGGAAGGGACACAGCTGAGACAGCTGACCCCAACTGACCAAAGAGATATCCCAGATCATGTGACAT
Organism: Megaceryle torquata; assembly: GCA_024611175.1. Classification (NCBI taxonomy): domain Eukaryota; kingdom Metazoa; phylum Chordata; class Aves; order Coraciiformes; family Cerylidae; genus Megaceryle; species Megaceryle torquata. The sequence continues at coordinate 59,754 of JANIJG010017812.1, read as the reverse complement.
CATGCTCAGCTATAGAACTGGATGGAGGTGTGGGGAGGTTGGCTGGGACTGCCATTGCTCCATTGCTTGGGGACTGGCTGGGCACCAGTTTGCTGGTGGTGAGAAATTGTTTGGGGGTTTTTTTGCATCCCTTTTTTTTTTTTTTTTTTTTTTTTAAAGATATTATTAAACTGTCTTTATCTCAGCCTAAGACATTTCACAGTTTTACTCTTTTGATTTTCTCCCCCATCCAGCTGGGGGTGACCGAGTGGCTGTTTGGTGCTTAATGGCCAACTGAGGTTAAACCACAACTGGCATTATTACTGAGATTCAATGATGTTCTGGACAAATAATATATAACAAAAGCATCTAATAAAATCTAATGATAGTTAAAACTTTTTTATCTGTTGGTGACAGTTTTCACAGTAGTTATTAAATATTAAAATGACCCACATGTGGGAATTCAAATGGTGGTCAAAGACAGAATATTAAGCCGGATGAACCAGTCATCTTCCCCAGAATGCCAATTCCTATAAAAAAATGCCTGCACTTGTGTGTTGGTACCCAAATTCCACAGAGATGGGTAATACAAAAATAGTAACATTATAACACTTTGTACAAATCACTTGATGTTCTTCTGCCTCAGTGAAGTGAATAAAAAGATCATGAAAGCAAGACTTTGCTGTATGTCATGTAGCTGAATCTTTCTGGGAAAATAAACTCAAAGAGGTGCAACTTGACTGGTAACATGCATGAAAATAGGATGTCTTGCTTTCATGTTTCCACTGTTGTTGTGGTTTTATGTTTTGTATTTATAATTGAGAGATACATTAAAATATAATGTAATAATCTGTTTAAAATTTATTGGCTGTACCTAGCATTCAGAGGGTATAAGGAACAAGTTTATTTTTGATAGTTCATCTCTTTTTTTTGTATCCAAAATGAGTATTATTATGGTGTGTTTTGCTGCAATTTTTAGCAATCTTTCTTATTTCTAGGTTTTTTGCTGCATTAAGTGCAATGTTCCTATTCATGTACTACCATTCCCTCTTCCCACAGGATATCACAAGGAAGATTAATTTTGTATCAGATGAGTGAGACTAGTAACATAAAGGTGACTGCAGCTCAGACTCCTACATTTTCATTTTTATAATATTTAAGTTGGTATTTATAGAATGAATGAAGAGATCCAATTAATTATACCTCCTGTTGATGCCATACAAGATTTTTTTCTTTCAACACTTCATAATTTTTTCTGCCTTTTTTAGGGTTTGTCATAGCTAATATAGCAATGTATTTTTATCTCAGTGTGGGAAGAGTTGAAAGACATTCTCAGAAGGCATACTCAGAACTTAACCCTGCATGTACCATAACTTTGTAGCTGTGAGGGACTGCTTCTGAGGGTGTTCAGAAGTGTCCACTTCTCAGATGATGCGTATAATGGGTTTCTGGTCTGCTTCAGGAGCAATTTGTGGTTCCTGGTCAGAATGGAAGAAGCAGCTTCCATCAACACAGCTTCTGGCTTGTTTCTCCTAGGGCAGGCTGCCTGCATCCACACAGTGCAGTGTTTGGAGGGATCTTGTAGTCTTCTGCAGGCCTTTCCACAGACTTTTTACTTAGCACAAATATCACTCCTCTGCTGCTCATATCCTGTGATCATGCCAGTTCATGGATAAAGTTGGGGTATAATTGCCTAGGGCTACACTGAAATCCCTCAGCATCAAGCTGCCTTACCAAATCTCTTTTGGTGGTCAGGATGATTTCTGTAGTCAAGGTTCTGCTTTCTTCAAGAGTTGTGATAGTCTAGAGTCCTCTGCCACACTGACTTCCTCATGGCACCTTGAAGTCTATCTTTGCATATGAGACATCTGAACAATTTTGAAAGGTTCTTTAATAATGAATACCCTTTTTGGTTGTTTGTCCAGGATAAAAGGATAAATACTTGCAGCGTACCTTGTATGCTTCTATAGCATGTTACCAGGGAGGAATGTTACAGAGGCATGCCAGGCAAAAGGCTTGTAAGGATGATGTTGGAGGATTGCACCAAGTGGAGGAAGACTTCATATGCAAACTATTTCCTAGAGCTATCTAGCTACTGAATGGCTTCTAGGTTTTGTCTGAGAGGAAGCCTTGTTATTTTGCTTCAAAGTGTATTCCAGGAATAATGAAGCATGTGCACAGAATGGATGCTAATGAAGAGGACCTTGGAGCAAAACAGGTGATGATTCAAACTCATAATACAGGTGCACTCAAAATCTCCTTACCTGTTACATTGGAAGCCTTGGTCTGTTATTCATCTGTAGATTCTACTGGATGGCAAAACTCCCAAGTCCGTCATTCTAGATTCAGTTTTTCAACCTAAAAGAATTTGTCAACCTCAGAAAACCAGAATATTTTCGCTCAGTCACTTTTTAGACGGTGTCGTCTTCATTTTGACTGGAGGTTTAAATAAAATCAGATACTCTGAAAGAATTTAGACTGAGCAGTTAAACATTGCAAAGTTTATAAGCATTTCAAACTAGGACCTTATAATAGGGAGTGTTAGGTAAACTTAACTACAGATTTCTCTTCCATCTGTATTTATATCATGCTGTATACTGACTGTCTGGTATGCCTGTATAGACTTTGCCCCAAAGTTAACTTTGTCTGCACCTTGTGTTCAGTATTTATTTTTAAAATTCTGCAGAGGTATGAGTTATATTTACATTTATGTCATCATTTCTTAGGCTTGTTAGGATTTCTTTTGAACACCAGGCGGGTGAATAAAAGTACTGAGAGACAATAACACAGAAAGACAATTACTGAGAAGTCAAAAAACAAAACACAGATATTTTTTTTTTTTGCCTACATGCCTTCCTCAGAAGTGTGACACATAATCTTTATACTTGATGCATTCCCTTTGCAAAGAGGTACAAGTTTTTTTTTAACTGTATGCTCTTTTTTTTTGCTGTCCACAGTTTTTTCCCGTCCATGAAAATGGCATTTATTGATGTGAGCAGAGCTGATGAATAATAGCTGTCCTTACAGACTTTAATTTCTACAAAACAGCTTGCTGTGTGTCTCTGCTTTTGCTTTTATTGTTATCCTACATGTTTCTTTCCTCCTTTATCAGAATAGTCTCTGTTCATATGTTTCTTGGCTGTTTGGTGTTCCATACACGTGTAATACTGATTCAAGAATCAGATGTGAGAGTTGTTTTTCCCTTCTTTTCCTAGGGGCTGTCAAGGTAGTTTTATGGGCAGCCCTTTGTCTATCTCATGTTTTTTAATTTATAGAATAAATGCCAGATTACTTCAGGAACTCCTGTATTTTTGTTTCAGAGAAAGATTTATGAGACATTTGAACTAAAGTCAACTGCTTTTCAATATAAATTGAAATGGAAAATCCCCGTTATTTGCATATAAAAGAAGCAGATTGGTAACTGCCTGACCATAATTCCCATGTCAAAGCTTCTTTCATGTGTAAAGAGGATAAAGGTAATAAGGTAAATAAAATGTATAAGTAAATGAAGTATGTAAGATATATGTAAGATCTAGAAATAGAGCATTCTCTACATATATTTAGGTAGAAATCCTACTCCTCACTCCAATTTAATTGGATTTTTGCAATTTACTAAGTTGGATTTGAATTTTAGTTCTACTAAATATATTAAGGCATTTTAATATTTATGTAAAGTGATGGAAACTAGATGAACTAATAGCCAGTCTTTTAAGGTGTTGGGTTTTTTGGTGTGGGTTTTGTGGGTTTTTTTTTTGTTTGTTTTTGTGTGTGTGTGTGTGTGGTTTTTTTTTTGTTTGGTTTGGTTTGGTTTGGTTTTTTAAATTTAGTTATATTATGGAAACAACCAAAGGTTTTAAGTCAAGTCTTCGGCATCATGGAGCTGTATATGAAATGTTAGTAAGGAAATGTCCTTTTCACAGAAAGGTCTGGGTTTGCTATGCACTTCCCTAACATATTCTTAAATAGTATTATTCAATTAAATACTAAATTTGCTATACGCATAAGTTGTGGGCTTGAAACCAGTATGAGAGGAAAATGATCAAAAGCTGTACAATTAAAAAGAAAATTTACTATGTATACTTTATTGATGAGATGCAGAGGTTTGGTAGTCACTCAGATGAGTGCATTCAAGCTTTGTACATTTCCAGGCTACTCAGCTGTATATAGGTCGTGTGTCATTTGATCTGAAGTTGATAATTTATGATGTTGATCATTACATTTCTGTGCATGCTATTGGCTGCAGAAGCTGGTAGACTATATCCAGCTAGCCTAAAAGGATGTTGTAAGCTTCAGTGAACGATGAATATATATGGTACAGCAGGTGTAATCAAGAGTCTCTTAGCCAACTTTTTGATTGTCCTGTAAATGTTATAGAGGAAGTGGAGTTTTAAGAGGTGGTGTTTCAGTTGCTTTGTGTTTAAAAGGTCTTTTTATGGTCTAACATTAATTGCTACTGCTAAACACTGATGACTAAGAAAAATGTCTTTGAAAAAGCCTGGGGGAATACTCTGTGAGCTCAGCAAAGGACTGAGGTTTGGAAGATCTGTATTCTATTCTTAATTTGACCATTTGCGGTGTGATTTTGGCAACTTAATTTCTGTTTCTGTTTCTTTTTCACATCTTTTCACTCTATGGCAGTTTGTCTCTACAGTGTCTAGAATACAGAGGGAGGTAAATGTCACTGTGATTCTAATAACAAATAATATTAAATACGAAGTAAGTTTCAATTATTCTACCGAAGTATGATTGTAATGGTTTTCTATATGTATACAGTGATACAGATTTAAGTTATGTGTTCAGCCATCTTTAACCTAAGGGATTGAACCCTGTCAGAGACCTGTCTTTAGCATCCATCTTCATGTTCTGTACTGAACTTAGAGAAGTTGGACTTGAATATAATGTCCATAGATGCCAAGGAGGTAATATAGTTGTATTTGTAACAATTCTGACTCAACAACTCTATGACCTACAGCTAAATGCCTATGGCTCTTGTACGTGTATAATTCCCTTTCATGCCTGATACATCTTCAAAAACATTCTTATTAAAATCACTTTCATATGATACTGACCTTAAGTTTGAAAATGACTGATTAATTATTTCTCAGATGGCTGTTGCTAGGCTTACTCCAAATATGTCCTGATGATACTTTTATTTTCAAAGGAAAAGTGCTTCAAAAGTGCTACAGCCAATTTTGCTGTTAGATTCTAGGTGGTAGAGGCAGCCTTTGGGTCAGCTTTGAAACCCTACTAGTTTCAGCTGGGTTCCATGAAAATGTGTGGTTCTGTTCAGTAAACATGAAAAGAAACTATAATAGATTAAAAGCTCATGGAGACCACTGAACGTGGTAAGTTTTATTAAGAACAGTATCTGCCATCCATCTCTAGGCTTCCTGCAAAAAGGAGTTAGAAGCACTTGATTGTTATTGATTTATTAATGCTTTTTTGACAATACAGACATTTTGCATCCATACTGTATATTTGTGCCTTGAGCATATGAAAGATCACATGTCCTTCAGGCCAAGCTTTGTGAAAGCAATAATCTGTCTCATTACATTAGTTTTTTTCTGTTCATCTCAGGTTGACTTTCGTCTCTGTTTTTCGTTTGTTTGGTTTGTCGTTGTTGTTTTTGTTTGTTTGTTTGTTTGTTTTTGTGTTTGTTTGGTTTTTTTTAGAAGTTAATTTAGTCATTGAAAAAAATTACCTCATAGACATTAATGGAAACTGACCACTGAACAAGTGTAATATCTGCTCAGTCCATTGTTCCTCGTGGACCTGCATTTCAAACTTGTTTTGAAGGGCTAAACCAATCGACATAAAAGGATAATCAAGTGATCTGGCCCACTCAACCCTGAGTTTAAAAACAGCATGGCAGCTTTGTTAACCAGATTGTACAGGAAAAGCTAGATGAAGACCAGTTATTACATACTGGCTATTGAATACCTGTCAAATAGTAACTTTCAGTTACGATCAACATGAGACAGATTCTGAGGCAGTTATTTTGAGATGAAAAGCAGTGTATCCCATTACCAGTCACTTGAGCCATTCAGTGTCCATCTGCTGATTTGAGAAGAAAATATCATTAATAATGTATTCACTGATTGTGCTCTAGCTTTTATGTTGCTATTGGTTCTTCAAGCATGAGCTATCTCAGCATTATTTAGCTTCTGAAATCTAACATCTCCTTAGTAGCCATGGCAAGTTGCTTGGTATTTTCTGCTTTAGGGGATGAAAGGAATTAAAACATATGATGTAACATTAAAAAAATATCAATGAGTATGAGGTTGCTTAGTTTTAGCATAAGAATCTGTACTACATTTATATATTTTACACTGATTCAAAACAGTTGTGAAAAAGGAGTCTGAGCAAAAAAAGAATAACTTGTATCATAGTTTCATCTAACAAAACTACACCGATCTAGTACTTCATAATTTAAACAACTTAATGTGATGAAATGAATATGGTAATATTATAGACACATGGAGCTGAATGCTGATAGAAACTGGTGCAGTTTTATCAATGTCAGTGGAAATGTCAATGCCAGAAAAAATGCCAAAAATATCTAGGAAATTTTGTTTGGTCTTCAATTTTTAATTAACAATTTCACCAGGCAAAATAAAATTGTTGCATTAGAACTTAAACCATTCAAACCCAAAATTTGTAGTCTTATAATTTGGTGGAGTTGTTTTGAATTTCTGAACAGTATTATCTGAAAAGTTATCAGAATTGAAACCTGCAGCTCAAACAAAGCAGTATTAAGTTCTTAATGTTTCTGAAAGTCTTGCTCTTTTGAAGTATTGATCTTTTTTTTTTTTTTTTCCCTACAATGGGCAGTTTGTATGCACTATGAAAATAATTATGTGCCAGGGAGAAAATGGCATGCAGGTGTAGTCCTTGATCCAAAACATTTGCAAAATAAAAGTTATTTAAAATCTATTATTATAATTTAAAATCAGGTAGTAGCACTGGCCAAAACACCCAATAGCTTGGCTGTTTATGGTTTTCATGCCTTTGTGGCTTCAAGATTACATTACTGCAGTATGCAGGGACCGAGGAGCTATAGCTATGGCAACCAATGCCTGATAGGTAACTGAGAGCATGAATTACAGAATCTCTAAGGAATTGCTGCAGACTGGTCTCCCTGCTGGTCTGACTGCTCTTTTTTTATTTTGACCTTCAGGACCAGGACCAATGTAAAGGCCTTTTCTGTTCTAGCATTCATCCTTCTGTAAGAAATTCTAAATTTGAATTTGTACAGATAAGGCACAGAAGGATCTTAAACTAGTTTAGGAGGGGATTTTTTTGCAGTCATGCAAAGTAATTCTTCAAGTCAGACAAACCGTGTCTCATTTTTGCCAGTATCAATATTGCTGCATCTATTGTAGCACTTTTATCAACACAACTAGATCATTTAGAAAGGTATTTTTTCACAACCTTGACTGACTTAGTCATTTAAGTAAATCCTGAAGTCAAACTCAACCTCAGCTATAGCCTTTTTATTAAAGATGAGAATAAGGTGGGATATGAAATGTTCTTGGTTTTATTCTGTAGGTCATGCAAAGAGTGTCTGAATTAGAAAAGCCAGTTGCATCCCTGACAATTAGGAATCTGTGTTCTCCATAGTCACTGGAATTGGAGTGCATATGTCATAGAAGTATCACAAAAGCAAAGAAAACAAAATATAGGAGAAAATAATTTGGGTTCTTGCTTTTCTCAATACTCTGCAATTTGCTGATTAAATTTTAAGAAAATTTCACATTGAACCCCTGGTTAATGTGTGAGTGGTCATGCTCTAGAACATGAAATTCAGTTTCACATCTCCTTACCCTCCCAAAAAAATGACTTAATGCTAGTTAAATATATTTCATAGTTAAGAAATTAGTATCTCGGTTTACAATGTATTTGTACTTATTTTTATGAAAGCTGTTGGCCATTTCTGTAAAGATCATCTGCCAGCAGTTGTCTATTCATAGTTGTTTAATAATGTACATTTAAAAATAAAACTGAATGTGCCTGGACATTTACAGCCAAGTATCTTGTTATTGCAGTGTAATGATACTATGTAAGAATAGTAACAATGACTTATCTGAGCAATCCAGGACACATGTTCTGACATTGCAGCAGCTATTTAATTGCATTTAAAGGTTTCAGAGAAAAATGAAATTCATTTGTAAGAAAATGAGAACCACAACTTAAAACAAGTTTCAGCAGTCATAGAGAAAAAAAACCAAAACAACATCTTATCTGAATGAAGTGCTTCATGATGTAGAAGACCTGATAGATTGTATGGATTTCTTTCGAGTGTGGAGATCACACACAATTTTATTGCTTAAATATCATCTGCAAACAGCAAACTGTAATGCTTAATTATTAACATAACTTGCTACAAAGTTCAGCTAAAATGGGAGTAAAATAAGTTTACAAAGACAACCACAATAAGATGATTTTATCTCTATTAATGCAAGGCATATTGAAGCAGTTCCTAAGGAAAAATCCCCGTAAAATGTTTCTGAAGTTTGCTGGACTCAAAAATCCTAGATTCACTTAATTTTAAATTAGGATGACCTAGTAAAATTTGATAAAGTTATAATATTAACTGGATTTAAATCACACTATTTAGAAGACTCATATACTGCTTCAGTTGTAGAGTAGCAAAGGTGAAGAATTTGGTTTTCCTTTTTTTTAGGAACTAATAGTTATTTTTTCTTTTTGCTGCTTTCAGTATGATGGACAAGCTTTCAGAAATTTTTAGGAGAGTTCTCAAGATTCAGTGTTGCCTGATGTTACTGATGAATTGATAGCTAAGAAGAGATACGAGAATTATTTACATGCTGTTTTTTGCACAGAGCATAGAGAAATGTGCTAAGTGTATGTGTTTAGAAGAAAAAAAAATCAAGAAAGGTGACAATTTTTTCTTAATTATTAATACCTTTTGTCTATACTTAATTTAGATCCGTTTTCCTAAAAATGTCATATTATTATTACTGATAACACAAATGGACTAGTCTGATGCAGTACCATTTTCCCAGTTTGTATTGATTTTAATAGGATTATAAATGAGAAGAGATTTTTGTCTTGCAACAGTTTGGGATCATAAATAAATTATAAATATATAGTAAAGGTGGAATATGCATGAAGAGATAATCCAGGACAACCTATTGCTCTTGTAAGGTGTTTTTTTTTCCCTAAATAATCTATGACAGGCACATTTAAATTTACAAAACCTTTGGTAAATAAGGTTTTATAGCCTTCTTTGTGAGTCTGTTGCTTGGCTTCTCATCCACTGCAGACTTATCATAATATATATTCTAATTCTTCTCAACTTAAGATTTCATTAGTGTTTCCTCTGCTTCTTCCAGTCCTTCTTTTAGTGGATACATTGAGCAATAGATTGATGATCGTTTTGTAACTGCCTCTCATATATTAGAAGAATTATCAAGTCCTTCACTCTTTCAAATTCTTCACCTCTTGTAGGTATAATTTTCTAAGCCACTTTTAACATTTTAATTTTCTTCTCTGGATGGGGCTCTTCTACAAATACTAACAATTGCTAAGCCTATTAACTTTTTAAATTAAAGCAATACAAAATAACTGAGTAAATACACACACTAATTTGAATATCTTCGTGTTAGTAATATAAACTTGTCATGAACACATAATAGACATTAAGGTAAAAAACTCTCTAGTTCTGAACAGTATAATGTTCAGTATGTCAAGCACAGGTCTAAATGAGTTGACTGTGATCCACTCTAGATTTCACTTGATGAAGGAAAACAAGTGTGGAAAATACGTTCCGGCCTTCTGTTGCAGAAGAATGTCCACATCATCACCAGACTAAATTTAGATTTTGACTTTTTCCCCCAAATTAAAATTCTTATTCTGATCATGGAGAAACTTATAGCTCTACTGTATTGGGTAAGCTGTGGGGGATGATTGGGACAGTTTCTCCTGATTTCTTTTCTTATCACAACAATTTACTATGGCTTTTTATTTGATACTGTAGGCCTCAAACTTGTGCAAGGTTTTTTTTTTTTCTTCTTTTTCTAAGTTCTGTCTGCATGTTTTAATTAAAGTCTGCAGCTAATTTCTCTTTGCTTTTCCCAAGTGAAGGAGTAGTGTATTACAAGAGTATTTTTCTTACTCTTTGTTACTGCCATAAGTGAGTATACCTGAGCTGGGTCTGATCTGGTAGTCCTTAGTAGGCTGTTAGTCAGCTTTCAAGTCTGATACCTGTAACTCTCTCCAATAGCCTCAGTTTTCATCAACCAAATAAAATTATTTTAATACTACAATGAAATGGGAGCATTTCTAAAATAATAAAAACATAGGCACTGTGAATAGCACGTTATTCCACAGGCATTTGATCCAGATGTATGTTGAACCTTCTTGGGAGGCTGTCTCATTCAGAAGCCCTATTTTATTCCCTATGACGTGTCAAGAGGATCTATATCTGTATTTTGAGTCAGTATTTCTGTAATAATTTTTTTAAACTCAATTAAAAAATGAATTATTTCCATCTGAATTTTTTAAGCAGAGAAGCACTTTTTGTAGACTCTGATTATAAAGCAGTTTAATTTGATGAGGCTTTGGTGCTGCACATTGCTGGGGCAGTGTGTTCCTGCTCTGACCTGTGCTTAGCACTACCTTCTTGATCATAGTGACTCAGTTTAGAGAGTTAAAGTAGCAGAAAACTTACTAAAGCATGTACTGAAAGGATCAGTACAGAGTAATGGGGAACGCAGGACAAGAGAGCAGAGATCTGTCAGCCAGTAGTTAGACCATCTTAGGCTGATGTGATCTGCCTCACAGTACACAGACATCTCACACCATGTATTTCCAGTACCACTGCAATAAAATTCAGCTATCTGCTGTATGTCAGACATCAGGACCAATGTAAAGGCTCCTCCCAAGAGACTACCAGGTAGCACACTCAGCCTGAGGTAAATTAATTTCACTTACATGAAAACAAATAGCATCTTAAATACTGTTACCAAATACAAATTAATAAGCAGTTATGCCATGTGATTTTTCTCTCAAATTTTTATTTTAAAAAAGTCTTCAGGGTTTGTCAGGAAAAAAATGCCTTTCATCGAAATATAAAGGTTCTTTTTTTAACTAACTTTAGAAATCAAGCAACTTGAAATTGATAGTAATTTCATGTACTTAGTGGGTTAATAGTAGTATGACAACACTATCCTCTAGTGGCAGTATGTGTTAACACAAGTCTCGATCTACATCAGTATGAATTTATGTGTGTTGAAAAGATGTTTTGGTGGCCACATGATCATTTATAAATTCAGAGTTTTGTTTTACATAATATAACAAGGAGTAATTAACCAAGCGCTGCATACAATGTGATCATAATATATGCTTCAGCCACCAGCATCAGCTGCACTATATATATTTTTATGTGACTATAAACCAGAGCATATGTATGATTTCTTGTGATTTTCCAGAATATTAAACTTCTGTAGCTGTATTTTGCTATGGTAGTGGTTTTATAACTATGTAATTTTCATTTAACTAGTGGGATCACTAGTTATTGGAGTCTAAAGAACTATTAGTCTGCTCTTGAACTCTGGCATTAAAATCTTAACTCTCATGGTGAGAGTGTCTCTAGACACTGATATCCATAAGCACATAAATTATCCTTAATTTCTTGTTTTGGGTTGAGATTTGAAAAGTCTAGTGTATAGCTTAAGGGGAAATAAAGAAGGGCAAATTTTTATATGAGAGAATAAACTCCAAGATTTCAGTGCATCAGTTGCTGACTAAAAGGGCCAGTCTAGACTGAAGGGGTATTTGCTTACTATGAAGGCAGATGTTGTAAAAAATTAAATAATTTCAAACTCCTTCTCTAAAAATGTTCCTGCTTTGGGAGTTTGGAATTTTATCTACCTATGTAAAAAATCCCATGAAAGTAATATGTTTGTTAGTTTTGTTGGTTTTGTGTGTGGGGTTTTTGTTTTTGTTTTTTTTTTTTTTTAGTATTCTGGCACATTCTGAGAAATGTTATTTAAATATTTCATAACGTATTTTGGGAATAAAGAGGTTATGATGCTTCCCATTCACACATGCCCCATAGAAATCTAAGGCAAGGAGGAAGCAGGAAACAGAGGAGACCCAGTTAAAGACACATCTTGAGCTTTTTGTATGGATGGATATTTCTGCCAGTGATGAGAAAAACAGATAGGAATTAATGTGTTGATGTCTTTATTGTTCTGAATTTACATTCAAAGACCATCTGGCATGCAGCCAGTGTATCAGGCCCAGTTAGAGGCCAGACTGCATGTAGTTAGCTTAGCAATGCTTTCATTTCCCTTTTCCATACCCAGGCAGTTATCCAGCACATTTTAGGTGATGGGATTGTACCTTTTAAATGTTACCAAATAATGCACCATAAAATATAACCAGTGGACTAAAGAGGTTATATTAACATTGCTACACATTATAGAATTCATAAAAGTTATTTGTGCTTTATAAACTTACTTTAATTCACAACTATATTTGTTCCTATTGTGCCACATTGTTTGGTGTCTTTAGAAAGATCTGTACAAAGAATTGAAGGTAAATATTTTCTTAATTTTCATGTGAATTGTCCTTAAAAAACAAAAGTAAAAATAAAACTATAGAAATGCAGTATTCTTTTTCCTAGCATTCAATTTATATTGCAAAATACTTACTTTTTTTTTTTTTTCCTCTGAAGTCTTGAAATACTTGATTTTGACAGTTCATGTGCACAGAGAGAAGTCATTGTCTTCTTGTCTTTGTTCCACAATCCCCCTGAGCAGTGTTTGCTATAATGGTATAAACTGCAGTGGTAAACTGCAATGTGAAAACACATAATATGTGAAAACATAATTGTAGCCACAGAGCAATTATTAGTCAAGAAACAATTATCTTGAATAAGACAACAACTATTTTTAAAGTGTCAATAAAAACTAATAGTTCTATAAGTAGTACCCCCATAAGGGTCAGATGTAACTATGCAATGAACAGTGCTATTTTAAAAATGTCATGACATGAAGAGTTCAGATGTTATTAGCCTTGGAAGCTGTTATTCGGGGGCTTGTTTTGAGTTATGGAGCCTTTTGCTTCTGATTTATCAGTTTAATTCCAGTTCATATAGTTAGTGACAAAATAGTGTATAATGGCAGATTGTAACACTGTGTTTCATGAATTAGCCATATATGTCCAGTCCCACCCAAAGATAGCTAGAAGTTTGTATTGCACATTGGCTAACTGGAATACAGCAACTGGTAATTTTGCTGGCAGTGTTTGCTGCAAATGTTTGAATGGCCGGTGAAGGTTGAATTGTCCTTTTTCCTCTAGTTCTCTGAAAGTTGAGCATTGTCAATGGGAAATACAGAGAAGTTGCAGAATTTCTGCCTTTGTTATGTGTGTTCGGCAGATAAATAAAGAAATGAAAAATAATGTCAAGGAAAAAAGAATGCCCATATGTTCTGGGGGAAATGCCTGTGAGGATCTGGGAAAGGGAGTTGAATGTTAGTGACAGGCTGCAATCTGTTTGCGTGAAGACAGGCCCTACATCATAGGTGATCAAAATGATGCTCTTTATCTCTTGAGCTATATTAAAATAAGCCTGTGATGTAGAAAGAATGAAAAAACCTTTGATCGTATTTCTGTGTTCTTTTCAATAGGTCGGTACCCCCAGGTCAATCTGTCTCCTCTTTCTACTTCCACTCACCTGATTCTCTTCAGTTCTGTGTTTCTAGATTCTGTGTATCTAGAACTAATAACTGAAGAGCAGAAAAAGATGGAATTTACTGTTATATGAGTTACTGTGTGTTTTAATGTTCCTGTTGACTAAAACCAGATTAATTTGATACAATGTTACTGAAAAACACATACTTACTTGATGACTCTATCAGTGTTTTTTGGAATATGTTATGCTTTCTTTGTATGCCTTGAAAAAGGAAGCTTTTTAAAATTTTCTTCATGAAAATACTGTGTTTATGTAGTAAGCAGTGCAATAAAACAAATATTAATTATAATTTGCCATTTTGTGTGTTCATAATTGCAAGAATGTTGCCTTAAATACAAATACAGGAATTTAAGAAATATTCTGAAACATTTGGAACCATTCTATTTGGCTATGAAGCATCATAGTCTAGTGGTTTATTGTTTAGGATTCCAGTGCAGAGTCTTTCCAGTGTTTCACTGAAGTATAGAATAAATATTAGAAGAGCTCTGTAATAAACACAGACTTTCTTGTTTATTATCATATTTTCATAAGGAGCTTGACTGCTAGCTTTGCAGAACTGAATTAGCAGGACAAATAACACAGGAAGAATAGCCAAATATATCATATCAAATAAGATCATGTCCTTCTCTGCTGACCTACAACACAGTTCATTTTATGTACTCATTTAAAATTTGGGCTGCCTAATGATGTGCACAAAAAGAGTACAATAATGCCAGAGTGTGCTCTTCTAAGAGAAATCTGTAAAGAAATACAGGAAATAAAATCATCAAATGTATTTCTCACAGGTCACTGAAGAGCTATAATGTCACATGCAGATAATAACTGCATACTGATGATCTGGAGAAGATGAACTTGCAAACTAGCAGAGTCATAATTTATTTCCATTAGTAACATGAACCAGCCGCTGATACAGTTTAATGGCATGCTGAATGCAATGGTTACAATGTTAGATCTTTCATATGGTGAATATGTCACTTTACAAATTACTTCACTGAATTAAATTCATTAGGGACAGGTGTTCTTCAGTGTCCTATTGATAAACATTGTACAAGGAAAATGCTCTGCTTTTCTGGTGGTTGACTAAAAACATGAGAAAGAAAAATGCAGTATGTAACAGGACAGAACAAACAAATACATTGAAGAGATTGACTTTGATTTGTGGAGGCTGCTTTTTCACTGCCATTTCTGTTATGCCATTGGGAATTATGCCTTCTCTTTCTCTCCACTGACGCTATGCTGTACATCTGGAAGCAATCGATCTTAAAAAGGGCCCTGACATCTCAAGTCAGAAAAACCAGACCAGTGGTATGTGGCAGAGCTATGACAACAAATCTGAAAACCCATCTTTACTGATTTCAGTTACTGTCATGTTAGATTTGATGCAGAAATTTCAGTATCAACTCTTATGTATATTGCTACCTGAGCTATAAAACTGAAAAGTATTAAGAATTTTTAATATCAACTGAAGTCAGATCATACAAGCATCTGCTGACAGTTTATTTGAATAGGATGCATAAGAACCTTAAAAAATTTAAAAAGTAAAGTACAAGAGCTGCAACGTAGTCTTTATAATGTAGAACTACAGAGAGCAGTGTTCTCTGCTGAATTAGACTCTGCCAACTGATTAATATTTGTAGAATAAAAGATTTTCCATAACATGAATCCAGAAAAAAAAGTGTTTAATAAGAAAAGCTAGAGAGAAGAAAATTTATGACCACATATTGTATTACATATGATGGTATAGTTTTTTGTATCAATTAATTCGCTATTATTTTGGAACATTAAACTGTTTCTAATGTACACCTTCATGCAATTTGCAAAGAAAAAATACAACATTCACTTTGTAGTCTTTTAAAGAAATGTCTATATAAATCAGAATTTGGGTTGTGAAAGAGAGAGCTCCTCCTTGGATTCAACACAGGCATAAGGTACAGGCTTGGTATATTCTGTTGAGGAGACTTCAAATCCTATAGGAGGAAAAGAGAAGTTGACTGGTGATATTGAAAAAGCAGCTATGTCCCTACTTCACATTCTTTTAATAATATTGCATATTGTCAGTAGTATGAAATGTCAAAACTTTTGGTTTGTTACAAACAAAACTAGTTTGTTACCAAGTACTATAGAAGGCTAGAATGTGGCCACTTAAATAAGAAAATTTGTAGTCATATTCTCTGAATTGAGACCATGTAAGAGAACAAGTACTCACCATCTGGCTCTGGGAGCCATTTACTATTAAATTTCATGCCTTATGTTTTAAACTGAGAACCTTAGAGGTTAGGGAGAAGTTGTTCTTCAAGTTGTACCTGACACAATTTTTAGGTGTGTATTTCTTTACTGGCTTTCTCTGAAATAGAAGTTGCAAACTGCAGCTGGACGTACATGGTACTAAAGTGATAAGTAGATTGGTTTGGAATGGGAGATCCTCTTTTTAGTAAGTTAACAAATCAAATAGATGTGAAATAAAAAAATTAAAAAAAAATCCTAAAATAAAATTTGTGAAACAAAAGTACAGGGAGTGCTTTTTTCTATATTTGAGCAGCTCTATCCTGGGAAACAGTGCTGCAAGAACTACGGGTAATCCTATCATACGTTGTATGATAGGACTAAATGTTATGAGAATAATAAGCATTTTGCCTAAATGAAATAGTGCTGTAGTGTTACAATAGTCTAAAATAATATTAATTCATATTTTTTCTGAGTAGTTACATCAATTCCTGTTCTCTTCAGGACAGAATATCTGTTCTTCACTGCCGTATCTTTAAAAAGCAATCATTAATTTCTACATTCTTCTTTACAGTTTGAGAGTACAAACTTGTGTGTGGAGGAGTTAGCCATGTTAGTCAAATGTTGTACTTTTAAAAATACTTAACTAAGTAATGATCTTATTATATGGGGTGTGTTTGTTTATTTTGGTTTTAAAATAAAATTACTACTAATATTTTTACCAGATTTTTAAAAAACCCACAGGAATCAACAGTCTAACCATTCTTTTCTTAACTGTCTGTTGTTTATAATATTACTTTTCTAATTAATTTGCTACTCAAAGCAAATAAGTAGATACTTTGAGAAACATGTCATGCAGTAAGTTTGTTACTTGTTTTTTTTGAGGAGTGAAGAACACAATTCCACAATGTCATTCTGTCTGCTAATCACAACACTCTACAGTTTCTTTGTTACCTTTCAAACTTTTTCCTATGCCTGGACCCACCTACTGTGAGATTATTTTACCATCAGAAGTGTCTCAGACCATTTTCTTGCCAAACAAATGTTTTTAGCACCTTACATTCTGTTCTTTAAAAGTATCAAAGAGGGTGAGCTACTAAGCCAAATTCCCCTCAGGATTTGAGAATGTGACTCTGTAATCTCGTGTAAAGAGGCATTAACAATATTAGTCACAGTACTCTGCTTTTTACATATTCCTGACTAGTCCCTGATGTGGCCATCCTTGCACAGGCAGATTTTTAATTAGCATTAATGGATTTATCAAATAATTCTAAAAAATTACTGAGATTTGTAGAATAGTGGTCTGGCTACATACAGAATACAGTGCCATGCATTTTTATTTAATAATGCATGTAAGAGTTAAAAACCAAACCAAACCCAAAAAAACAAAACCCAAAACCCACCATGATTCTGCTGTGTTTTTATAGTAGGACATGCCTGGGTGGGGGCCAAGGGGAGGATTTTTGGCATCTGGGCTTTACTACTGTAAGTAACCAAATTTCTTTGTAAGCACTGCTTGTGTAAGAATTATATGATAAAACCACTGAAACAATGACTCACAACATGTAAAGATGGTGGGCTGGTTTTAAGGCAAAGGAAAAAAAAAAAGAACCGGGTTCAAATTCTAAATTCACTTTTATGACAATCGTTGCAACATTACAAAAAGGGGACCACTCACACTCCTTACCCTAGTTATGATCCACATGAAGCAGTCCAGCAGCTGGAATTGTTTTGCTCATGTTCTGTGCTTGCTTCCCAGTTCACAGAATCATCAAATCATAGAATAATTTGTGTTGGAAGCAACCTTAAAGATCATTTAGTTACTTAGACTGAAGGAGTTGATTATACTGGATTCTAGCCAGCTGAAGTGATTTTTGTGATCAGGTGATTCTACCTAGAGAGAGCTATCCAGTGATTTTTTGATGTTCAAGCAATGCAGTGAGAACGTGCTGGACCACAAAATGTGACCCCTAAGTTGTCCTAGAGCAGCTGACTTATTAAAGGAGAGGTTTAATAAAATGTCTACTCCATTCAGTTTTATCATCAGAAGAAAAACACATGAATAAGGAGTCCCAAGATCTGGTCCTTATGTGTCTTATTTACCATTTCATTCCTTCTTTTGCTGTCTTTGTGAATTGTGAGTATGTAGAACTAGTCACCAAATGAAGAATGGGGTGATTTTTAAGCTATTAGTTACGTCTGCTATTTTTTTTTTTTTTGTTGAATGTTGATATTTTAACTTCCTTTAATATTTCTTTGCTTTTTTTTTTTTGTTAATTTGTTTTGATCAGTTTAATTTAATTTGAAGATTCTGTAACTGTATGGGTTTGTTGTTTTTCTTTTCCTGTATTGACTCTCTCTTGCTTGAATTCCTTACTGATGTCAGTGAAATACAAAAATTAATTTCATGTCACAAGAAGAATTCTGAAAACTCTGTGGTATCAAGAATGAAGGAGACTCTATAGATACTAGTTTTTTAAAATCTAGAAACCTAATAACTTTATGTATTGTGGATAGGTTTGGCTATTACTTATTTAATACTATGGTTATTGTACCAGATTTAAGTAGTTTTAATTTTTTTTTTGTGATTGCTTTGGGCTGTTTGTGTGTGTGTGTGTGTCTGAATGTGAGTGTGTGTGTCTGAATGTGAAAGTAGCCTCTGTCTTGGAAGCCAATTATATTAAAATGCTGTAAGACTAGTGACAAATATGAGACTCATCAATATTTTTTTTAATGTGGTATAGATTAAAAAGTACATTTGTGATAAGGTGGATCAGTTGCATGTTTTGAGATCAGCAGTAGTGCAACAATATCAAATTTGAGAACAGAGTGCTCAGCAATGTTAAATCTTACTAATATAAGAATACATTCTGACTTATTGATGCATTAGTACTAATGAAGCAGTAGACAGAGGTTATAGTGCAAATACCAATAGTAAAGGCTGCTGCTAAGCAATTTCTAGTGCCAAATTAAAAAAAGGAAAAAATTATTCTAATAATGGAGTTTTAAAAATATATGTGGGTAACGTTCTCATTTTCTCACCAAGAATCTATTTGCTAATAAACTGTCTCATGAGACTTGCTAAATAGGTGTCCGTAAGTTGTCTGCAGTATTGTTGATTTATTTAGTGACAGTAATCTAAGAATGTGTAAGTACTTAACAAGCATTAATAAACATCTGATTGTTCCAATAATAAATACTGTATCCATTTTATAGATGACTGAACAGAGGCCTGGAAAGGAGATGTAATTGGTCAAACACTACATAGAAGATTTGTTACAGAAGTTAGGAAGTGTTAACCTGAGTGGCAAATAATACAGTAGGTATGCTCTTAACTGCCTTGAAACTGTTTCCTTTCCATAACTACTAATGGACTTGTGGAAGGACATAAAAAATCAATTCATTTTTCATTTACTTGGAAACAAAACGCAGAATGATGATGCTCATGTAGACAGAAAAAAAAAAAAAGTTCTAAATAAACAGTATCTCTCAAAAGGAGGAAAATTTTTTTCTCCCTTTTACCTGGCACCTTGAAATTAGGAATTTTCTGGTTAAAAAGCCAATAATAAAGCATTCTTCTGCACTGCTCTTTCCACTATTCAAATTCCAATTGGATAATCCTCCACCCTGACTCCTCTAAAACTTTGTGGGAAATTGATTGATTACTACTTTCATAGCAGGAATTTTAAGGATGTAATAAACTAATTTTTTATAAATGCCGTGTGATTTTTTTAAGAATAAAGTCCAAAACATTTGAACTAATATGTTCAAACTTAGATGCTAAAATGTGGTTCCTCAAGACCTTTATAGGCTCAGAAACAGTTAAATTGCTGACTATCTTCCAAGAAGTTCAAGTCACTTTTAGTTTGGAACCTAAACATGCATTTAGGAAAGCAACTTTGAGGCACTAAGGCTGATTTGCAGTAAATTTTAATAGTTCGTTTGATGATCCATAAATGAAGTCTAGAAGACTTACGAATTTTCTAAGTCCTCACCACCACTAAATTTACAGAACTGCTGAATGTAAACAATTGTATTGTACTATGTTATCCGTGGGCTTCTGTATATAGATGTGAGGTTATATATAAATCCTAAGTGACTGTCAGAATAAGATCTAGGTCTGTATCCTTCCTGTTTCCCCACTGATCTAATGCTGCCACTTGTGTTGAATAGGAACCTAAAGATGCATGCAGAAAGTTTTCAGTTTGAACAGTTTTCCAGTCTGAACAAGATCAGGGGAGCTGGATGACGAGGGTAAACTCTACTCCACATTTTGTGATCACAAGCCATGAGAATTCAGTCCTCTGTTTTAAAATAAATAGAGATCTCCTTACAGAATACAATAGAACAGTATCTCAGGGAAAAATGATGACTGTATTTATTGAAGAATTTCCCAATCTTGCAAATTTTAGTGAAAATTTTATAGTCCTATTTTTCAGAATTGTCTTAGTTTCTAAAATTGATGATATAGAATGTAGAAACTACATTTAGTAAAGTGGGGATATATGCTGTATAGCACTTCGGGGAAAGATGACAGTAGGCATGAGAGGTTTTTGGGCAGTATTTTTTTGTTGCAGAGGAGCATTAATAGTAGAAGTGTCAAAAAGAGAATTAAGTAAGTGAAGGGGGCAAATAAGGATAAAGGGCCATATCCTGCTAAGTGCTGAACATGTTTTCAGGTGCTGACTGCCTTTAACTCCTGTTGACTCTTGCACGCAAGGAGGGTGGATTGAAGGAATGTGTGTATGTGCATGTGTGTGGAATCAAAGAACCTTATTTGAACCTGTCTTTGGGTTATAGCCAAGTACTTTAAGTTAAGACGATAGTCAGATGCTTGGGCTATGAAAGGTGCTTAATGCAAAAGAAAAAAAAAAAAGCAGGAATATAGCTGCTTTGGTTTTGATCTTGCTCATATGATAAAAGTTCCAGTAGCTTCTGATCCTACTGGCAGGTCCAAAGACCTTCTCTAATTATATTTATATAAATGTTAATAAGTATTTCAGTATTATTAGCAATGGCAAGATTTGAAATCTTAAAGGTGGGAAATTGGTGGAATTAATTTGCTTCAGCTTTTATTTGCCAAGAGAGCATTTTCCCAGCATTATTCTTTCTCCATATATTTTAACTTTGTAATTGTGGATCAAAGCCTGCTCAGCTTTGGTTGTATTAAGTGAATCTTACTGAAACAGAAACTCAGAAAGGCATTTTCTGCCAAAAAATGTAACTGGAGAAGTCACGATTGAGTTCAGCTTATTAAATCTGTTTACTCAGTGTGCCTAAGTCTTTTTGGAATTTAAAAAAAAAATAAAACATGAGTGTGCTTGAGCAGTGGGACATGACAAGTAGTACAATTTTAAAGAAATAGTCCTGGGAAACAGGTTTGAGAAACATTGACAATAGAGAACAATAAGCAAGACCTCATAAATGTACTGGCTGGAATAATATGTGGCTCTGGGAAATGAAAATTATTTTGAAATTGTGAAAAATCAAAACTTCAAGTACTTGTACTTCATGTTCGTCTGGATACAAGAATTCCATCTGGTCCTATATTCTGTCTCTGAAAATTGCCCATATATTTGTGCATTCAAAAGAAGATGTAGGAATTTTGCAGGAAACTACTTTGGTTGGTCTTTTCCTGAACTGTAATTTCTAATCTACTTGAACTTTTCATAGCTCTTTCCATAAAAGGGCTATAAATAATTAGAGTAACTGTGAACATCCACTGTTTTTATATTATTTCCAAAGGAATATTTGCATACAATTTCTTGATCTCATTGACTTCATGTCATTTAGAATGTAAGACCAGCCACATAAAATGAGACCAAAGGTCCATCTAGTTTAATGCTCTCTCTCACCTGCTATGTGAGAATTTTGTTCAGTGAGTCTTATTATTTGCAGAGTAGCAAATAGCAGATTATTCTTCTCTGTTAACTGTCTTAATGACATTAATGACATTAGTAATCTCAACATTGACATTAGTCATCTTTTGCTTTCAGTCTTCTGGGGTTTTTTTGAAGTGAAACGCCTTGCTGTGTTTTCTTTCTTTGGTTTTTTTTCTTTTTGTGAAGCTGTTTCACACTTCTGTTTGTTTTGGGTACTCTTTCTGGAGTTTCATAGAAACTATAGTTTTTTAGAAACTTAAATTATAGTTTTATAGGGTCTTTTTTTTTTTTTTTTATTCTGAGATGGGATGTCAGAACTGCATAGTTTGTAGATGATAAGTTCATATTGTCTCAATTATGTCTGTTTCTTTCCTTGTAGTTTATGTTGTTTGCCTTTTTTAATCCTGTAGCATATTGAACTGTTATTTTCAAAGAATCATCCATAATCCCTCCAAGATCACCTCTCATTATGGTAATAGTTAAGAGAGATCATCTTTTTATGTTTTTCTCTTATGTCTTATATTGCATTTATTGATTTTATCCATCCATTATCCATTTTAAGAACATCAGAATATTAGGTTAGACCAAAGGTTACTCTAGGCCACTTTCCAATGTCTCCAACACTAGCTAAAATAAAATGCTGTTGGAAAAAAAACAACATTGGAACAGGGCAATGATGTATTGTTACTTTGTCAGAATATTCTCCCCAGCTCCAGCAGTTTGCAGTTCAGGAAATTCCAGAGTCAGAGATACTGTCTTTGTAGTTAATAAATTTTATTTCCTGTTCCTCAGTATGGTATAATTCTTCTGCAAATGCTAGCAGTAGGTTTTAGATTTGACTGTCCTGACTAATTTTTATCACCAATACTTCCTCCTGTTCTGTCCATATGCTGTATTAATTGAACTAATTAAGTCAAATAATGTTCATCAAACTTTTAAGTTCATGTAGACGCTCAGTTAATTGGTCATTCTACCTTTTTGGTCAGACCAAATGTAGTTCATGGTTTTTTCAATCCTTCATTAAATCCAAAACTATTTCAAATTTGCTACTTTGGCATGTTACTAATTTTTTTTCACACAAGGTAGAAATCACTTATTTGAGGAAGAGATGAATGGAATTTGAGACATCCTTTGGCTATTTAAACTAAAGCATGCTGCTGCTGAAGCTGTAGAAATTAATGGTTATTCCAAATGCATTCTGTACCAGCTGCAACTGTTAACTAATTCACTGAATAGGGATAAAAGCAGGAAGAACTGATAACTGTTTTGATTTTAAATCTTTTTGCTTAACCCTTTATTATATTAACACAGGTTTTTTGTAAAAATGCTGTCCTTAAGCAAATGGTTTTTGACTAAAGATCTGCCAGAAAATATGTCAGTCTTTCATCTCATGTTCTGTGTAGGATTAGATGCTGCATTATTGAAATTAATGGCAGTTTCTGCTTTGACCTTTTTACAAGGAGCAGGACCTAGAACACCAGTGTGCAGCTGGACACACTGAAAGATAAAAAGTTATCTGGGGTGGGTTTTTGTGTGATCGAGTACAGAGATAAGAATTTTAGCCCTATTTATATTTTGAGCACTATTTAAGTCCTGAATGCATAATGTGCATTGAAATTCCACAGTTTTAAGAGCGATATTATGTGAAACCAGAAATAAATGTCTGTCATTATTCCTTTGAACATTTAATATTTTAGGCATGGCATGTCAGCTGTGGCTTACAGAAAGAACGGACATGCAGTCTACCTTATGGGAAGAGGAATCAGCTGCAGCAATTTAGGCTTTTCTCCTGGTATTTCCCTATTATCCAATAATCTCTTTGATGAGGAACAGTCCCTAGTTTTCTTCTCTTCCTTCTAAGTCTGGCACTTGCCCTAAATCTTTATTTATTTGGAGAAACAAGCCCCCCCCCCCAAATGCCTTGAATATTTAGCACTGCTGTTGCCCTTTACTGCATGATCAGCTTTTTTAGAGGCCATACTCTTTACCTCAAAGGTTATTGTTGCTGGGAAAAAAACAAACAAGTCGTAGATATGCCCTCTCATCTTAACCAATACCTATCACTGAACCACATATTCTTTCTTGAAATGGGTCCATGTTAGCAATTATGATGGATTTGCTATGGCCCGGACATTGAAAATCTAAAATTTTGCCTTTGCAATATTAGCAGAGTTCAGCTGTTGCTTCTTTCCTTGTGGCTCAGCATCTGGCGTATAAGGAAGATCTCTCATTGAAAGGGAGTGCTTTGCAGATCTTTTGCAAATAATGTATTGCCATTTGCTTCTCCTGTATTGAGGATTAGTCCAAAGCCTCATTTCAGTTGTGCAGAACATAGGAAGGTTCTGTCCCATGATCAAGCCTACATGTGGGATACCTTGTTCTTCTTGATGAGGGTCATGTTTATCAGGAATTTTCTCTTTGCTGGTTGTTCAAGATGCAAACACCATGCAAAAGGCAACTGGACTCCAAAGTTTTCTTCTTAAATGAGTTAAGAAGACATGTGTTTTCATCTTCTCCTGAGTATGACACCAGAGCCAAATTTCTTGTGCCATCTGTGTAAGTATATAGGCTTATCATATGGATGAGGGGTTTATAGTAGCATCAGGGATATCATACACCCTAGTGATTTACTCCGTGAAGTCCATGGGGAAAATGCCGGAAGTTCATACAATGCTTGTCTCTTACAGCATTGATCTTTTATGCAGTTGTTATGTGCTTTGGCAACATTCAGAAAACACAGCTGGACAGTACCCACATTGGCTCATTCACTATTGCTTCCTGAATGTTTTTGACCTGGTGGCTCTGCTTCTTACATCTTCTTTACATTGTTAAGGCTACACTGGCTACCATCATCGCTACACACATTGTCCTGCCCACGTGGTTCTACTTCCTGACATCACTTCCTTGATGCCTAAAATCTCTTCAGTTATTCCTTGCAGCAGGAGTGTCATTTGGTTTCTATGCAGGGATCTAAGCCATACTTACTGTCTGATCATTAAAAGAAGAGTTCATTGCAGGGACTATCAACATCAGTACCTAGTAGTATGTATGTGTTTTACTCCAAAGATGTATCTACTTCTTGAACTGGCTTATGTGGATCAACCTCCTTTCTCATCAGTATTAAGCGGGCTTGCTTATTTCTTAACCTCATTGCAGTGCTAGCTGATGAACTATTTGGCTTTGTTTTCTAAACACACACTAAAACTGCTCGACAAATTTCTTCTCTGTGTTCTTGTGTCCTAATACTTTCTTTTCTTTTTTTTAATGGAGGCCAGATGGTCTCTCACATCACATCATCACATAACTCCAGACTGTTCTTGATGTGGGAGATTAAGTTCCTATTCTATTGTATTACCTGTTCAACAGTGGCAATTTTCATATCTACAGAGCACTGGCCCCTTTAGGACATGCAATACTTGTTAAAAAATTGCTGTCTACTCATTCCTCCATTTACATTTCCAGAATTAAACTCCACTCCACCATTTGAAGAATTCTTAGACCAGTTTGGTTTGCCAGGAGTCTTCTGTTGCAAAGGGAACAATGTTTTACTAATTACTAATATTAGATGGTCTGTGCCTCCACAGTCTTTGAAGATTGTAGGCCTTGGCAATGCATTATTCATTTTGGGTCCCTGATTTATGTTTCTTCCCAGCCAGGGAACATGCAATAGATACAGGATCCCCCTGTTTTCTACATTCTGTACTCAGTTTTTGGGTGGAGTATCTGGCTACTGAAGGACATTGTTGAAATAACTGTCGAGCTAGGCATTCTGGCTTGGACACGTCTGGCAATCCAAGTACTTGAGAGAGGAAGTCAACCAGTATTTTAGAACGCACAAACTGTCTTTTATCAGGGTTAATGAATTACTGCAAGGGAGAGATGGTAATGCCGAATAGTAATATTCTATATGATGGCATTACTGTTAACGCTTAGAAATCATTTCTTCAGGGCATGTGATGCTTTTGTCTTTTAAACATAATGGAATCTCTGTATAATGCTTCTGGTCAAAGCAGTTCTAAGACGTACAGGTAAGTTCCTCACCTAAGCCTCGACAAGTTTGCCACATAGCCATTTGACCTTTACTATAATCTCAGGCTTATGAAAACTACGAAGTAACTGATTTTGATATTTTCTGGAGATCTAAACATTGTAAGGGTATTTTTTTTCCAGACAATCCTTGTTTATGGAACACTGCAACTATGGTCTTGATCCAGAGTATTTAGCTAGGATTTAGAAAGGTGTCAGTATTGAATTACAGAAGGAGCTTTCATACAGAGGTTTCCAAAACGTATAATCCTCAGAAGAATTAGTGATTCCAGTCTGCTCTACCAAATAAATTTTTGTATGCGTGTCTTGTAAACAAAAAAGACAATAATTGCATGTGCAGTTGGACTTGGTGGTCTTAAAGGTCTTTTCCAACCTAAACAGTTCTGTGATTCTATAATTCTTTGTTTGGACACCTTATATTTTTCTTTTACTGGATTACAGAATAACAGTATCTATTCATTACCAGACAACCCTATGAGTTGTAGTGTTAAACAATTAATCTGTTCCACAATATTTATCAGACTATTGTCTATTAAAGATAAACATTGCTCCAAGAGTGAAATGGTGTATATAATGAAAGGCGATTGTTTAACGACTAATGGGAATTTGATATTCTAAGAGGCAATAAAGTCTTCAGAACATATTGATACTCTGTTTAAAATTCCACAGTCATGTGGAATGAAAATCATAATGACTAATTTTAAGAATTAGTCTATGATCATGAGCAGACGGAGCTGGGAATATCAGATTGCTAGCAGATAAGTATCTTCATATTGGAAAAATACATCAGTATTCACCCCAGTGTTTTCTGGAAAAAAAGTTTTGTCTTTTCTTTATTCACTCAGAGCTTTCTAAATACTTTTCGGTTTATTATTTCTATTGTTTAGACTATGGTATAAAAATAATCCAAAATTCATTGATACACTTTTTATTTTCTATCTCTTTTTCCTTAGGGAACAAAAAATAAAAAGAAAACATTTATCTGCTATCTAACTACATTTAAAATTTGTCTAGAAGGTTTTTGTTCCTTTGGAAGTGTTAGTCCGTTTCCATTCCAACAGCAGGTTAGCATTCATACTTGGGAGAAATAGAAATGAACCTTATCACAGTTTCTCAGACACTCTTTAAATAAACAGTAGTTGTGTATGATAGGCAGAAACATCATTGCAACCTGTTGATGTTAAGACTTCTTTATGTTTTTTTTAACAAACATTCAGTCTCTGCTTTGTGGATCAAAAACTCTTCTCCAGATAATGTTTAACAATCACTAAACTCTATGTCTACAAATGACGTAATATGAAATTCTATGAGAAGGAGCTATAGGAAGTGTCATTAGGATTTGCAGTGTATTGGTAAGTATCAAACAGAGCTAGGATTCTGCCTCCAGAATTCCAGACTGGAAAAAATCCTGTAGCTCAGGAGGCTGTGTAGACCTTGAGCTGCCACTGGGATATACCATGGGGCTGCCAAAGGGAAAAATTAAAAAAAGCCCTGTTTAAGCTCTCTGTTAGTAAGAGTGCTCTGAGATGGTCTAAGTCCCAGGTATTCTACA
Source organism: Megaceryle torquata (assembly GCA_024611175.1). NCBI lineage: Eukaryota > Metazoa > Chordata > Aves > Coraciiformes > Cerylidae > Megaceryle > Megaceryle torquata. The sequence continues at coordinate 32,348 of JANIJG010017812.1, read as the reverse complement.
TGCCAATGGCCTCAGTGGGCTGATCCAACACACCCACTGGAAAATCGTGTTTTGTGCCTTTTGGTTTTGGCCTCTGCCTCATTAGTGGTGAATAAATGAGACAGAGGGCATTATGCTGGCGTTGCACCACGGGAAAAAAACCTTCTCACTGCATTTTTCTTAGAGAACTGCAGGTGTCACTAAAAATCACAAAGATGAATCCATTCTCTGGAAGCCAGAACACTGAAGAAATCTGGGGAAGTAGTAAAAAATATGGATCCTTTTCCAGTTGCAGAGTGTGATAAGCCAATGTAACAGCAAAGAGGGTAATTTTTAAAATTTTGTGTTAGATCTGTCTCTATGCTTTATGCTGTATGCCCTTAAAAAGTGCTAATTGTGGCTATAATTGGAGTTAGTAAGTTCTCCAAGTAGTCATTATGGTAAGAACAGTCTAAGAGGTTCAATTTCCATCTGTTACCAGATCCATGGTTTGAATAGCAAACTGATTTTTTTTTTCCTTAAAATTGGCTTTGTTTCTTGTATTACACTTGTTTGTCACTGTAATCAGTATGTGGAAGATAAACACATGCCACTATAAAGTATTTTTTACATTATTTTTAAATGCTTCTTCCTAAATAATTATAGTATTTCTGATGGTCACTATTTCTGGTTCTTTCTATAGATTCTCTAGTGGTGAACGTTGATCATTTGTTTTCTTTTCATAAGTCCGTCACCTTGGCTTTCCTTTTTATTTAGTGGCTCCCACTTTCTTAGGTCATGTCATAGGACATAGGGATATATCTATGTAGTGAAAAGGCACAGAAAATATTTTGATAAGCATGTTTTAATTGACATGAAACCAAACACTGTGGACAATATAAGACAGTCTTGCAATAATTCTCCATTTGCTCTGCATCTTTTAGCTTTCTACATTTCAATTTTAACGTGAAGTTATGTGTTCAGTTTCATCCTTTCCTGAGAGACACGAAGTCTGAGAGTATTTGAAGTCAATGATCTGTCACTGTGTAAAACAGTGTATCGAGAATCTACTAAGCAAGTACCTATGGTCCATATTTTTTCTAAAACAATGAAAAATGTTTGCTGCTAGCTTTAACACTTTAACAACAAACATCTTTGAACGTTTCCACCAGTAAGGGATATCAAAGAAATTGTTAAATGCCTACTTAAGGGGGGAAAAAGCAGACAGGAAATAGAGGAGGAAGTGGGCAGATAGTAGCAGAATGAATCTGAAAAGTCAGCGTGTCTCTCCTGCTATACAATGTAGTACTGTCTTGTTTGGACTATTGATTTCTGCTTTTCAATGGCCCTTAAATGGTGGATTATTTTAGAAAAGCTGTCTTTCCAGCATCAGACTACTTCTAGTTGCCTTAACTTCTAATTTCAGAAGTATAATTTGCATGTAGTGATGTGACTGCCATATCCACTTTGAGTTGGAGGAAACACAGATCATGTATGTGTCTGCAGAAGCAATGTGAGGGCTAACTTTGAAACTCATTTGAGGAAGCTATGTGATGGCCATAATGGAAAGTGCAATTACTTTTGTCAATCATCTGTGGCAAATATGATTTAACATCTCATAAAATGTGTTTAGAAGTGTTTTTGCAAAATTTATTACTCTGCTGTTTTATATCCTGCTGTTCTGGTTAATTCCAGAAATATTTCCTATATCTGTCTTGCTGACTCTTCCTCATCCATCAGTGGTCAATGGTAGCCTCTTCTCAGTTTATCCTAGGTAGCCTGGTAATGCATTTGGAAGGTTAATTCCATAGTTGAGTTGAGCTTCCACAGGAAACAGCATTCATAATGAAAAGTGCACTTTTCCCATTGATTTTCTGTTTTTCCAGAGTTCTCTTTTCCTTTTTAAAGTATCTTCAGCACATGTCTGAAAGACTAATCCTTTCTATTTTTTTTTCCAAAAATACTTCAGTTTTCTTCAATAATTTGTATTGTTCCAAAGCAATAAATAATCATGCACATTTGTCTGTCTTTCTCTACCAGAGAAAGCTCTACCCAGAGCTTTCCCACTTTCGTTTTTCACTTAGTCTTTATTGTCTGAAAATCAAATGCCTTCTTGTTTACTTTGGCAGGATGTTGAAGGTTATGACTGCCCCCCTGCATTTTCTTGCTTTGTTACATTTACAGTAGTGATCAGAAACATGAGGCTTCCTTTCTTTGCTGAGAATTCCTGTCAAACTACACTGTGGACATAACTGTTCTTGGCACTTACTGCCAGAATTTCATTATCCAATGCCTGTGTCATATTATCACTTATTCATTTCATTCTCTTCTTATAATAGGGTCATATTGTGCCTTTAACCACATTTTCATTACCTGTCTTTGACACTTTTCTCTTTCAACTAAAATCTTCTGAAGATGAGTTGAATATGGTATTCAAAGATTCACTGCTCCATCAGTAACCTTTACACAGTTCATATTGTTTTCCAGCTTTTTGTCTGCTATACTGGACTCAGTTTGATGACCTTCTGTGTGAGGCTCATTTGTTATCCAAAAGTTATCAGCATGTTTTGCATCACACTTAATCTAACTCCAACATAATTTTTATTTCTCAGACTCCATATTTGGGTTTTGCAGTTTGTCATAAGGAGACTGGACTGTGAGAGCTTTCTGTATCTAGTTTATTTCACTCTTTGGTCTTTTAAGATAATCACACCGTTGGGTTTCTAGTTCAGCAAAGGAATGATCAGATTTAATACAGACATATTTGCTGAAAATGTGATTATATGGGAAATATTATAGATCATAGTCTAAAAATCTTTTTAAAAGTAAGTAAAAAAAAATCCAATAGAACACAAATATGTTCCTCATACATGAATGTTTTTAATAAGTTGACTACTACAGTTTGTTCTGTTCACATAATAAGTGTTTGCAAGTACCAGGTTGTTTAAGAATTTGTTGTGCTACTTGGAATATTGGAAAATGTTATCTATGTGCTCATATTCATGTCTATAATATGCAGAAGTACTTGTTATATTATCATGTTATATGAGAAATATTTATGCATATAATATAGATAAGAAATTGAGACAAATTAAAACTTTACAATTAACACTCTGTCTAAAAAGTACCATTCTATGTATAAATGCCATCTAGAGTTGCTTCTTACAAACCTGAATGGGTGATGAAAGGGCTTTTATTGCACGTGTGTCAAAAATTTGCTGGCAATTTGTCCCATCCCCATACAGCACTGCAAAAATGGCTCATTGCCTTAAGAAAATACAAAGGAATGGATGAAGGGGAAAGTCAGTATATAACAGAATAGGAACAACCATAAAATTAATAAAGGATGAAGAAAAAAATATTCACAATTTCATAATAAACCAAAAATGAGGTGGAAGTCAAACTGAAGAAAATAATAAAACAGAATTTAAAACATAAGGAATAACGTGCATGTGTAGACATATATTGAATAGCAGAAATAATGTAATTAGTGATCAGAAATTGTAGATTTCTTCCACAAACTCAAATCTCTGTGAGATCTTGTCCATCTTCCTATAAGAAAACAAGGCTTTTAGGAAGCATGGAATTTTCACAGATGAAAAGAGGTTTTAATGTTGGCACACAGAGGCTTCAGTGCTTCTTAAATTGCTGATCTAGAAACATTTCTTGTTTCAGTAAAAGAGTATATGGTAGAGCTGTGGGCTGTAGAGGATTTCCACTTTCTCCTGCAAGAGAAAGGGCTTAAGGAGATTGAGTTTTCTTGGGATGCAGAGCCACAGGAGAGAGTTCTTCCCCTTGAACTTGACAGGGAGAGGAAGAAGAAAATGGTCAATTAGTCTGAAGTTCAGTGCCATTAGTTTAGTACAGGGGATGTCAAGGAGGTTTTCTTCATACTGCCTTTAAGTTACGAAAATCAGAGTCTTGCTTCTATTCATGGATGTATTTTTTGTGTGTCTTTTGTGTCTTAAGTAATCTTAAAAAGATGATGAATTTGTGATCAGTGGTGATTCCTGAGTACTTTTTCTTAGTGCTAAGCGTGCTGCCTTGCCCAAATTCTCCTTTACTGGCTAACTTCATTTTGTGCCCTATCATTATTAAACAATTCCAAGCATCATTCCAGAAGTGGTGGCACTTCATTGAGGTAAGGCGATTTTTGAATATGAATTCCTGTTCTGAAATATATTATGGGCTTGCATATCCTAGTGGCCTCACTGAAAATTTGGAATACTGTGTAGGAAAAGGTTGGAATAGAGCAAGTTAATTTTTATAAACTTACTGCCTCATCTTCCTTTGAGGTTGACTCCTGAACTACCCTGCAATACAGTTCATTGTCTAGAAGTTTTCTTAGCAATCTTGTCTTAGCTTATCCCAGTGCCAACATCTTCTTCCTTTAAATCCTTGGTTGAGGGAAACTGCCTCACTTGGCAGTCAGAGTTGCAGGGACAAATATAACTGGACCTCAATGTAATTCCCTCATGGGTAGATGCAGGCTGACATTTCTTCTGCAGTTTGTTGTTTGGTGGAAGGGAATCTCTTTCAACGCCAGGTTGGGAGTTGGTTAGATTATAAAGCTTATATACGGTGGAAAACAGTAGAAATACAGGGAGGCTGAAAAATGAAGAATCCATGATGGTTTTGTATCTGTGATATTCCATTGGTTTGGGACATAACCATTTGATTTTGGCATTGTACCCGTGTTTGTGTCAATAAATAAGATAGCTAAACCTCCAGGGAATTACTGTCTCTTAATCAAGCCCATCATTAAAGTGTGTACACAAAAATGGGCCTAGAGGCTGGAGTTCCTGCCAAAACCCCAGAAGCCAAAAAAGAACATCAAGATTTAAAAAAAACATTCCTGTAAGACATTTACCAATGTTTATGCAATTCTTAGTCCATCTCTTCCACTGCTGTTTTCTGTTGATTTGAAAGCATAAGGTGCAGTGTTTCCTGTAAGTCAAGAGAACCTTCTGGAGAAGTGAATAGGAGCAATGCCTTTTTTTCACCTTGATGTCATTATAATCTTAATTTTCATCAAAGATTCTCTTGGCTGCCCCTCTGGGCCTCTGCAGTCTGCAGAGCCCTGATTAAGCAAGGCTCCCATTTGTTTTTAATAGTCTCAGATTTCACTCTGTGAGTCCCACAGCATATTTGGAGGGCCTGTGGACATCAAGATTTTAAACCTTTGTCTGAAATGGGTTTATTAGATGCGCATAGAATATGCATACTTATATATGTTTAATGTATATATAAACTTATATGGGGCATGTTTCCTGACTGCATTTACTTATTGCTAATAACTGTTTGGTCTAATTTGTATATATATTGTAAGTATACATGCAAACAAACACATGGTATTAGTGGTATTAGCACAGATCTAATGGGAGCATCCACTTCAAGGTCTGGATCTGCCAGGTATTTACTATCACATGGTCATTAGGTTTCAAACAGGCTGCGTGTACTACATGAGCATACAAATACACTGTCAGTGGCAAGGATCTGACAGTGAAAATTAGATCTTCCATCTTTCCTTTTTGTATTTCCAGGTTTTCTCCGCTTCCCTCAGAATGTGAACAAACTTTGAAATTAAATTGTTGTCTTTGAAATTAACTACAACATGTAAAATAGTACTTGGGTATGAATCTTCTTTTTAACTCTTGTAAGAAAATAGAACCTATAATTAGCAGGGGCAAAGGCAAAAAAGAATAGCTCAAGAGTTAAAATGACCTGAAGTGCATTCTTTTTACTGACTTCTATATCTTTACGGAATGAAAAAAAAACCAACCAACAAACAAACAAAGCTCAAGAATCTACACAATTGGTGCACAGATGGTACAGAGCAGAACCAGATTCCTCTGCAGAACTACAAAGCTTTCATCCCATGGTGTTTCTACACTGATACAGATTTTACCCATCCATCTGAGCTGTTAAGTTTTTGTGCACTGAGTGTGAGACTCAGATTTGGCTCCTGCATCAACGCACCCCCACAGATAGGGGTATGTCTTACATACTTTCCTAGTACTGTGCCAGAATCTTTCTCCTGCTCCATGACCTGATATACCAGCTGCAGGTGGTTGGCAGCTCCCCTTGTCCGCTGCCTCCCAGTGCGCTGGTCTGTGGAGTGGGATGCTCTGCTGGGCTACATATCCACCAGTTCTTGCCAAGGTGTTGGACTCCAAGGAGCCTGCTTGCTGGCATGTTTCCTGACTGCAGCACAGAAATTCTGACCTCTTCCCCACGGTAAGCCCCAGCACCCAGATATGTCTTCTGCACAGGACCAGTCCACAGTTTTTTCTTATTCCTTGGAAAAGAAGCGTGAGAGGACTGAGCCGTTTGTAAATGAAGTTATGCAAAGCTACAGTCAATTTTGTTTGCCAAAGCTTGATGATTTAAAAATTTGTTCGCATATTTCTTCCAGACTGTATCAAATATTCTGGAAAGTCATCTGCTTTTTTAGACATCTTTTTGATCCTCTATTGTGTCTGGATAAATGACTCTGAGGACTCCAGTCGGAGTGGACTTCTACTGTTGTACTGATAATTCAAAGAATTGTCATTATTTTTTCAGACACCAAAAATAAATATTTAATTTGTTGATTCATAGCTGATTCCCCTGGTGTGACTTGTTAACTTTTTTGCTTATTTCGGATCTGGTTCAGCCATATTTCATCAGGAAAAACTGCCACCAAAGCTTGATGGGAGATTTGTCCAAGTAAAGGCTCTAGGATTTGACATGTATTATTTTGCTGCATCTTTGTGCTGTTACTGTGATTCATTTGAATTGGAACATAGATAATTATATTCTAGATTTAAAACAACAACTTTGTTTTTTTATAAATAAAATATTTGTTTTACTACCCAAAGCCTGGAAACACCTTCAAAGAGGTGATTTTAGTATCTTATAATTTTCTGTACACCATAAATGGTTACTTGGAAAGTGCTTCTAGTTGTCTGCCCTAAAAGGAAAAAAATACTGACCAAAAGAATTTAAAGTGCTTAAGAGTTTTAACCACAAAGGATACACAGAGAGGCTAGAATGGCACATGGTGCTGAGCCTGTCAGATTCTTAAAATACCAACAATTTGGTGGTCTATAATCCTGTCACTCTTTTCATGTATCTGGAAAAAAAAAAAAAAAAAAAAAAAACAAAAAGTTGGGTAAAAAAACAACAACATATTTTTTTAATGAAAAAAAAAAAAAAAAAAAAAAAAAAAAAAAAAAAAAAAAAGTTAACATCCTTATTAATTGAAACGAGAGCTTTCAGGCAAGAGGTTTAATTATTTAATTTTACCAATATCAATGATAAAATCAAGGAGGATTTAGAGTAAGAGTATAGGGATCTACTGTCTAAAAAACCTAACGAAGCCTTATAAGAAGATGTTGCAAGGCAGATAACTCAGAAATGTTCTCTTGTGTATCACCTTATCCACATCTGCTTTCCCATTTCTATTGCTAAGGAATTTTCTTTACAAACTTCGTGTTTTAAAATCCATGTGTTCCTTTTTCTTCCTACCATGTGATTTAGTATTTAATTTGTGACTTCATTCCATTGAAATTTTTATGATGTCACAAAAGATGAGATCCAGAAAAAACCTAAGAATTGGTCAGGAGAAGTTAGTGCTCAGGATTGTACAGGATTGAGCCTACTGAAAGATTTACAGTCATGTTGAGGCATGATTTTCTAGCAAAAGCCAGTGAGCTTTAAATGTGAAGTGGTCCAAAAAATATATGAAGCATAAGCATGAATGTTTAAAAAAAAAATGTTTTCCAACATTTTCTGTGAAGGGTCAGCTATACAATTCCAAAAAAAATAATTATTCTTGTTTTAAAATCTAAGAATAGAAAGATGTTAAACCAGAAATGATGGTACTAAATAACACGTAATCTACAATGTACAAACCTAAAGACATTCTAGAATGAACTGGAGCTTGATCATCTTTGTCATAATCATCTTACAATTATTTATTCCAATACATTTATTTGGGGATGTTTGGTTGTCTTCACTCTTGTCTTATCAATGTCTTACAAGCAAAAAATATATAGAGATGGTCTGGACCCATGAAGCAGTAAATTGCAAAGCCTGATGAAATTTTATTTGTTGAGCCATACTTTTTTTTTCTTTTTCTTTGGGGTGTTGTTGGCCTGTTGGGGGTGGTTCTTAAGGAATAAAGTTTTCCTCTCCTCAGCAGAGTGACAGCAGAGGACCAAGCTGTTCTGAACTGCAGTAGGTGTGTTAGTCGGGCTGCCATAGCTTTTCAATTCAGTCAGCTTTTGCTTTATGTAAATCATTATTAGCTTCTTTCACTGAATGAATGGAGACAGGATAGGTGCTTCTGTGGGCTGAAGGTTAGATGGGGGAAACTATGTTTATCATTGTTTCAGATTATTTTCCTGCTACACAGCATGTGCTTACGGATGTCCTTATCCAGTTCTCAGCAATGAGATTGTACAAAAATAATTGCTGAGGATAGGTAGCTAGAGAGTTTATACTGCGAGTGCTGAGTCTGTTGGATTTTGAGAATAAAGTCAGACCTTCATTTTACTGAGGTGTATGTGTATTCTTCGTTTCTCCATCTGACAGCAGCAAGGTATAGAAGAGAATGAAAGTGAGCGTCCTTCCAACAAAGAGGAAGAACGATGTCCTAATTTAGCACAAAATATCTGTATGTAGTGGGGAAGATGGAATCTTAAAAGCCTTTGTTGACATTCATCACTAGAACAAGAAGAGGACCAAATCACAAATGTAACACTTGCCTCATACTGAAGTCTGACTATAAATTCCTATGTGCAAACTATTTGTGCATTGCATCTTTGTAGATAGTAGCAGACTTGCATCTGGGAGAAGAGCTGAGAAATTAGTGGTTTCTCAAATGGTATGATTATGTTCTGTGCTGTGTTTTTATTTGATGCTTGGCACATTGTAAATTCCATACAGAAGAACCTGCCTGCACTGTGATGTGGTATCCCTGAGACTTCTGCTTCCTAACTGGATGGAATGGGTTGTTTTCTTCTTTCTTATATTCTGTCATTTCTAGACTAATAAGCTTTTAGAAAAGGTACAATCTTGTAACAGTGTCCATAAGCTCTTGTCACGTATCATATATTACACAAGGTCTCTTAGGTATTCTTTGATTTCCAGGTTTTCCAAACATCTCTCTCACAGATATTTTTTGAATTATTATTTCCTTCAGCTTGCATTTTTCCAGAATGAATCTCATTTTGGGTCATATCCAAAGCCCATTGAGGTCAGAAGAATGTCTCCTATTGACTTCAGTGGGCTTTGGATTTGTTCCTTTATTTCCTATATCCAGGAGCCAAATTCTGCACACCTTATTGTTTTAATGGGAATTTTGTATAAGCAAAGCAAGCAGTATTGGCTTCCATAGTCTGATATTTTCAGACTCCTTTGCATTGTATTTCACCCTTTTCACTAGCATTCATAATGGTACAACATAATTTACAAATGTAAGTGCTGTGTATCTGTCACCATGGATAGCTAATGGAAATCTTAAGTAATGCTGACGAAACTCTGTTGTGTACACTACCACCTCCTTCCAGACTTGATATGTTCTTCCATTACCTTTTGTTTCAGTCTTTTAATTACTTTGCAGTTGATAAAGCTTTGTCAGCATTTGGGGAAACATGAAATTTGTGGGTACAGTTTTGAAAGGCACTGTAATCAGATATAAAGTCCCGTTACAGGTTATAGTCTACATATAAAAACTTTTTCCCAGTTTCAGGAAACATGTACTCAAGTCTATCCCTGTTAAGAAATGCAAGTAAATGTTTAAATTTAGATGTCTAAGTGGGACTTTAGTCTCAGTAAAAGTTAAAGAAAATTTTATATTTGTTCCCGAATAGGGAGATCTTTTCAGATTGTGTGTTTTATATATCAGTTCTCTAAGATGAAGGGTTCCAAACTATTCTACAAAGTCCTGTGAGGACTATTCACCACTACAGTAATCTCTGAAGTGAGTGTGCTATATATATTACCCAGGATTAGTCATTTAAATTTAAAACTGGAGTGAATTTATCAGACGACCACCAAGATGGGCAGGGGTTGAAGGATTTGTTTTAGTATGTCAAGTTGAGGCTTGCTCAACCTGGAGAAGTTAAGGCTTTTGGGGGACTTTATGTAGTAGGAGGTCACCAAGAGGATGGAGCTAGGCTATTCGCAGAGTTGAATGATGCAAGGACAGGAGATAATAGAAAGAAGTTGAAATAAGACAAGTTCAGATTGGATATAAGAAAAAACTTCTTCACAATGAGGACAGTCAAATATTTGGAACAGATTGCTCAGAGAAGCTGTGTAGTCCTTGAAGGTATTTAAGACCAAACTACATATGAATAAGTTAGTGAGATCTTATAGCTGACCCTGCTTTGAGCTGGAGGCTGGACTAAATGAACTCCAGAGATACCTTCCAACCTATTTTCCCATGATCTTTTGATCCTGTTCATGTTTTCTGTCACTTATGGTTCTAGTAAGCTCTTGGTCTCTCTCTGGGTTCATACATGTTTTTTTCCTAATAGCATCTATTCAATTATTTTTCTGGAAGGAAAAGGAGAGATACTGGAAAGTAAGTGCTAGAATTCCTTGGACTTCCATAGGAAAAGTATTAATCCATATTTCTCCTTTTTGAACCTTTCCATTTCTTAGTACCTGCTCCTCTTCGCATACCAGTTAAGTTGCAGTGGTTCATAAATTAACTAGCTAATTCCTTTATGATCTGGGGATGCATATGTCCTCATTCTGATTTATATTTTTTTCTAGCTGTTTTATTAAGTACTTGTTATAAATAAATGTACCAGAAAGATTCTGCTGCTCTAGTTGCTCAGGCATCTCTTCCTTAGTTTTCTTGTTACATTATTCCTCTGTTCTTTCTTTTTCCCTCTTTAATCTTTTATCAATTTAAATAATATTTCACAGATCACAGGATAGTTGGGATTGGAAGAAACCTCTGGGATCATCTGGTCCAACACCCCTTGTTCAAGCAGGGCCACCTGGAGCCAATTGCCCAAGACCATGTCCAGACAACATTTGAATATCTCCATGCATGGAGACTCCAGAACCTCCCTGGGCAACCTCTGCCAGTGCTCAGTCATCCTCACAGGAAAGAAGTGTTTCCTAATGTTCCGTTGGAAAATCCCGTGGTTTAGTTTGTGCCCACTGCCTCTTGTTGTGTCACTGGGCACCTCTGAAAAGAACCTGGCCCCATCTTCTGTACACCTTTCCTTCAAGTATTTATATCACTGAGGACATACCCCTGAACCTTCTCTTCTCCAGTCTATAGAGTCCCAGGTCTCTCAGCCTTTCCTCGTGTGAGGTGTTGTAGTTTCTTAATCATTTTAGTGGCCCATTGCTGGACTCACACCAGTAGCTCTATATCTTGCTTGTACTGGGGACCCCAGAACTGAACACAGTGCTCCAGGTGTGGCCTTATCAGTGCTGAGTAGAGAGGAAGGATCGCATTCGTCCACCTTACAGCACTCCTCCTAATGTAGCCCAGAGTAACTTTGGCCTTTTTCACTTGTGCGAAGTTGATGGCTCATGTTCAACTTGGTGTCCACCATGACACCAAGTTCTTTTCTGCCAGGCTGCTTTCCAGTTGGTCCTCTCCCAGCATTTCTTGGTGCATGAGTTTATTTTAACACATTTTACTTTCATTCTTAACAGAGAACCTGCAAGGTTAAAGACCAGCAGCTGAAGAAATCTAAAAAGGTACAGGTAGTTACCTAATGCAGTCTATTCATATGCATGAAGCCTTAGTTGGGGTATATGTAGAAGTACAGCTTGACTGAGCAGGTTAAAATCCATCATTTCAGATCGTGGTTCAGTGCTGTTACTACCACAGACTTTAAAATAGATATCAATTCCTCTATTACAATTCAGTAGTTTGCAGTGTTTTTTCCTCATCATCCAATATTATCTTTAGTTTCAGCCTAGGTACATCTGGGTCAGGACACTTCCATTTTGTTTTCAGTATTCCCTGCAAGCATACAAACCTCTTGTAGGATGCTTCTGGTAATGTTAATCTACAAGGACCTACTCTGTACCCAGAAAATTTAATGTATGAAGAGATACTATCAGACAGATATTGTTTCTATGCAGAAGAAGTTGAGAATTCCTCAGAGGTAGTTCTTGCAGTGTTGTCAACTCATGACATGTAATGGACCAGCAGATCTGGTCAGGGAATGAACTTTTTTGTTTCTCAAAAAGCCCCAAAAGAGACTTTCTAAAAAAAAAGTTATCCCAAGTGGGAATAAAAAGGCAAATTGTCAAATATCTTCAGAAAAAAAAAAAAAAAATCAAATTAATGGTCCTTTGAGTCATTTCAATTTCCGTGTTCAGCTAAAATAAAGTAATTCAGTTTAAATATTTGCAATTTTTGAAATATTAAATATTGCAATGTGAAAATTTTAACCTATCTTCACCAGAAATATCTGATTGAAATATATCTACATTTTAGAAGTGTTTTCCACTATGTCAAGAAAAGCTTAAATTAAATTTAATTTAGGAAGGCATTCAATGGAAATGACAGTTTTCTAGTAGAGAGTTACTTGACATTTTTAGCACTTTGTGCAAATCTTTTAACTGAAGTAGCTCGGTTTTCTTCCCTGTGAGAGGAGAGTTATACAGTTTATTGACCTCATAGAGTGTTAGGATAATTAATTTGTATTTATTAAGCACTGTAAATACAGAGAAGCTCAATCTTCAAATGGAGTTATGAAAAATACTGTGGTAGTCTAAATGTTACTAGCTTCAAACAAAATTAAAAGACACTATCAGGAATATTCTGAATCACTGATATGAATTAATTAAAAGATTAAAAGTTTAATTAAATCATTAAAACCTCTGTAGACTTTGTTGTCTGTCGTTATATCAGGCAGCCATTATGTGCAAAAAATATCTATGTGCCTTTTTCCCAAGTTAGAAATGGCATTTGATTCTATCACTTTACCATTTAGTCATTTGGTACTGTGAGATACTTCTGTACTTTGCCTCAAACAACTTTAGTTTTGATGATCCTGCGTGATTTCATATCATCATCAGAATGTATAAAGTTTCTATTTACTCTGTATTTAAGATTAATCATGAATATGATGAACAGCACAGAGACCTTTTCATGCCTTGCAAGTAACCTTCCTTCCTTCTGGCAATTGACCATTAGTTCCTTCTTTTCTTTCCTAACTTGGAAAAAGCTAATAATGCACAAGCAGACTGTTCCTCTTGTGACATGGGCTTCACTCTTTCAAAGGCCTGTTAATTTTCTCAAAGCTTTATGGAAATCCAAGTCATATGCACCCAAGTATCCAAGTACAGAATTGCAACACCACAGTTACCAAGTCACCTTATCCACACGTTCCTTTAGACAAGCCTAATACATTTTTGAGACATGACTTCCATCTGCAAATCTGCATTGATTCTTCCTCAGTTAAAATCCATCACAGCTGTAACTCCCATCATATTGTGCTAGGATAAGCTTGTTAAAATAGGCAGTCTTTGTCTTCTAAATTATTTGGATGCTTACCCTTTGATTACCCCAAGTATTACTTTGCTTTTTGTCATAAATTATGGTGAGGGAACATTTTATAGAAAAAGAAGGTAAGAGTGAACAAAATAACACTTATTTTTGTGATTAAATCAGAGGGAATTCGTTAAAGAATGATTATAAAGAAAAATATTTTGTGCAGGAAAAAACAAATAAACAAACAAAATCCTTCAAGGTAAGTTCCTGAACCTGTACTAATTAGTTACTAACCTGTAACTAATTAAACATTATTTTCTTTCTGAACTCTCTGATACTGTTTTCTGTGTTTTGATTCTCAGATACATATGCAGGCAACTTTTATAGAAAGTGGATTAATCGGGGCTTTGGCTTTCATTCAGCTATGTCTGGCATATACAAATCTGAGATCTGTAATAGAAGAGTCTGTTTTAGAGACATGCACATTCACATCAGTATCACATTTCTAAATTTCACAACAGTCTTTATTTTCAGAGCTTCGTATTTTGTCTGTGCTAGATTTCCCTATTGTGTCAATTGGCTTTTCTTTCCGTGAAGCACTGAAAAAAACGTGTGTGTAAATTCAAACGAAAATTGCCTGGGCTGTTGACATTTTCTGCTGTTGAAAACGTAGCAACTCAATTCTGATTTTCAGCTTGCTTTAAACTTACAGCAATAGTGCCACTGCCTCCTGTTTCTAATTATTCCTGAAAAGCCAGTAAGAGGTAGTACAAAGGCCACTCAGGAGAATGATTCAGAGTAATACGGGAATTTTAGCTATTGATCTTTGACTGATGATGTTCCCTTTGCTAAGCCTGACATGTGCTGCCCAGACCAGGGGTTGATTGTAGTGTCCATTGCATCCTGTTCTGTCTGTAGCACAAAATCACAGTGCTGGAGGTTCAGAGAAGATGGAGGTGTTCTTTTTCTTAAAAGTAATGCAAAATAATGAAGCAGAAGGGGCTTAAAGTGGTGCTCTTTTGGTGACAGTTTTGGTGAAAAATTGTAATCTCTACAGCTGATCATGCAGTTACCAAAGATCTTAGCCCATCACATCTGCAGTCCTATGATGGATGTTCAAAACAGGATGTCTGTATTAAAATAGGTTTCTGAATCTATAATGATAATGAATTTATAAATAGTTTGATGTTTAGCCAGGTTGAATCTCAACAGACATTCATTGAGATTTGTGGATATCTCTCACGGAGGTATAACAACTTTGTTGACACTGGGGAGACTAAATATGGATTAAAATGCTTAACATTAGGCAACTGTGCTAATATTTTGGCCCTATTTCCTAGAAAATTGTATTTCTCTTTTTAATCTTAAAAACCCCACAGTGATTAAAGCAATTTTTAAACATCTTGATTTGGTAGTTACAGTATCCTCCAAAAGCTTAAGATTAGTACAATCAAGTAAAAAAAAATGGCCAGTATTTCTTAAACATACCTAGAGTAGGAGCAAAACCCTATGAAAATGAAAGGCAAGTTTAAGTTTATTGCTTTTCCACATTTCTGTGTATGAGGCAGTGAGACAGAAAAACCCTATATGAGCTGGATGCCAAATGAGCAGTTACAGTATGATTGTGCTTTATTTTATGTAGACAAATAAATCTATGCATGTGTGTGTATAAAATCTGTCACCTGTCTTTGATTCTTGAGGAGTCCTGATCCCTCATAGCTTCCTGACTTACTGCATTAATGCTACTATTTAATATGGATTCTTTTCTATTCGGCTTAACACTGTTCTCACCTTTTCTTAAGCAACTCACACTCATCCTACCTCCATTTCTCAATGATGTGTTTATTTTCACAGTTCTCTCAACCATCTCTTGCACAGGCAAGCTCACTGACCATTTTTCAGTAACTTTTGAGACCTAAGAATGTACTTTCTTCATACAATCAGCTGGTAGTTGGAAATCTAGGTCTCTTCATCCTCTTATTTCCTGGAAGCTTTTTCTCAAGAGTATCATAGGGTAGCCAGACATCCTTGAATGTTTCAAGCAAGAAGCTGATCTCTAGAGCAGCTCAGATAACTGTTGTCTTTAGGGATCTTCGTTGTTGAACACCCATTGTCCAGTGTTATGTGCTTACCTTGAGGTATGTTTATTCAGTGTGTCACATGAGCACCTGCAGGGCAGATAACAGCAATTTGTGGAACTTCTATCCTAAGCTGCAAATAACTCTTTTGTAATACAAGCTGCCTCATCCGTCATGCACAAGAAAAAGGAGAAAGTGTTGAAACATACAATGAAAATTAACCGATAATTTAGTATAGCTTAGCAATGTTTCTTTTATTTCTTGTTAAACTGAAAAGCTCTTCAAATAGTAGAATAAATATTTATATTATCAGGGTCAGTATTTAGAACTACAGCTCCTAAAGATAAGCAGCTCCTCTCTTAAAAGACTGTTTTGGAAATCACTGCAAGGAGCAAGCAGGAATTCTCCCTTTCCTATGTTCACTGCTGCACCAGTGAATTCCATGCTGTCTCTGACACACCAGACACATGGCATTGCTGGTATTCAGGTATGGTGCATTATGGCTCAGTTCTGATGTTTCTCTGTCAGTTTTATGGTATCGCATATACTTTATTAAAGTATAAACCCTAATAAAAATCTTACGTAAAGCTCTCAAATGGTCATAGGCTTAATGTCCCTCCATCCTTTTTACAGGAAGAAAAATGACTAAAACTTGAAGTCAGACTCTGGCATGCTTGAATACCATATGCCTGCACTATTGAGAGACTGGAGCAGAGTATCTGGAGAAAGATGAGAGAGTGTGGGTGGCAATAGAAAAAACAACCACGACTGTAAGTTAGCAAGATAATATCCTTACTTTCTTCTGTGGGTCTCAAGAGTGATTAAAAAAACATTGGTGTTTTAAAAATATTGCTGAAGACTACAGTGTGACTCATAATGCTTCAGAGAATGGAATTCTTGGAAGTTTCACTGTAATGCCAGATTTCAGAATGGAGGGCAGCAGAGCTGCAGAGAAGTAACACAAGGCTATGTTGACGGAGAAAGAACATCTCTGTGGAAATGCAGGCGAGAGAGAAAGGAAAGAAAGAGCATGAGCCTGGGGAGAGATGACAAGACAATTATTTATACTGAGAACTGTTGCTTGCACTGGTGGGAATGTTTCTCTGCTTTTGAGATTTTATTGGTCATCGTGCCTGCCTACACAATGCTTGGTCATATACATAGC
Organism: Megaceryle torquata; assembly: GCA_024611175.1. Classification (NCBI taxonomy): domain Eukaryota; kingdom Metazoa; phylum Chordata; class Aves; order Coraciiformes; family Cerylidae; genus Megaceryle; species Megaceryle torquata. Next base: position 15,685 of record JANIJG010017812.1, on the reverse strand, counting down.
AGGGGAAGATATGTAAATCTATTGGCCAATCAGACAATGAAAGTAGTTACTAATGACTCTGGAAGTCCATCCTAGAGCTGGCCTGAAACTTTCAAATGAAACTTCATTTTTTTCCTTTGGGGGGGTGTGGCAGGCAAGTAGTACACTCAGAGATTTTATGAGGGAATGTATTGGCTAAAAGTAAATTTTCATTGGGAAGGTTTCTTAACTCAGAATAGACTTTCTGGACAGAATAAAATAAAGAATGACAGTTATCTGAATTAAGTAGTAGCTTCACACTTATTGCATGTACCTGATATTTTGCTTGATACTGTAACATACCTGTTTTATATGCTAAATAAATACCTTTACTAGGAAAGTGAGAAGTATTTCTCCCACCATCCCCTACAAGTGCTGATCAGTACCTATCGCCCTAAAGTTCCAAGGAAATGGTTTGTGTATTTCACAGGCTATGACATTGGCAGTGGTATGGAAATTCCAGATTCAGATCCTTGAACATGGACTGGGCTTGTACCAGAACCTTCTCCTTTAAGTGAGTGTCCTAACTGTCTGGCAGCTGAGGTATGATTGAATTTTCAGAATTACAGAAGAAAAAGATACTGTTTCTACTCAATGTCTGAATACTGAAATCCAGGCTTTTTTGTTTTTTTTTTTAATTCTTGTTACCTAATCTCTCCTATAAACTGTCTATAGCTTGTGCATATGGTTAAATAAAATGTGTTGATTCAGAGCGCCAAAAATGTGTTGATGGCTTAAAGGTGGATAATGCTGCTGTCTAGATAGAAACTTTGTATATCTTTTATACATTTACTGATTATTAATCTGAAAAGTCACATCTGAGAAATGTCATGACTTCATATTTGGTACTTCCTTTCTGGAAAAAAAAAAAAAGGTCATATATCCAGCAGGGGAGCAAATATGAAACTATTTGTATAAGTGATGGTCATATATCACAGTTAAATAAATGCTGTAAGTGAACAATTATTTGATATGTTCTTGGCCGAAATTTGTTCATGTAATTTGATCGATGAAGTGTGTGGATAAAGAATAGATTAACAGATCATAACCAGTTCATGAACAATTCATGAACAGGAAGAAAGACTACAGAACAGGGAATTTGAATAATGTATATTTTATTTCACATCTATAACAGGAAAACATAGATATTTTAGTTGGCCAAAATAGAAAATGAAACTTTTAATTTCCTGGTTTATGTATTTTTTCTGGAAAATGTAATCTAGTTATATTTAGAAATGAAACATCTTAAATCAAAAAGGTGTTATCTTATGAAAATGAGTATAGATTTTTTGAGATTTAATGTTTTTATGCTTTAATGATTTTTTGCTGTAATAATTTCACAATTTTCAGATAGGTGACACATGGATTTTAGCCAGGTTGAACTGGCAACTTGAATGAATAAAACATTCAGTCAAAAATTTGTCCAGCTTTCATGGACTTATGATCTACCAATTCCCTCTTTTCCCAAAGAAGTGAACTGAGAAATGTTTATCTATTATAGGATTAGAGCAACTAATTTGCTCTTGTATTCCCTGTCATCCTGTAGAGTTCATAATACATGAACACAGCTAGGCTGTTATGATCTCAGCACTAAAATCTACAGTGCATATGATACAATACATAATGATAGTAGGTTCTCAAGTAAACTGGATCTTACAGTGAAAAGATACACCAAAAACTTCAGTAAATAACAGCAAGACAGTCTGCATCTTCTCAATTTATATAGGAGATATGTTGAAGCTGGGAAACATTTTCTGATATGCCCATTAATGGATGTACGACTCATCCAGGAGCTAATACTGCACTTTTCTGTTCTGTGCATTAAAAATGTCATGCCAAATGACTCTGAGTGGTATCCTTAATGATGAATTTACAACCATCAGTTAGCAGCCTTCTTCAATTGTCTGCATTAAAGCAGCAGATGATTATAATCCCTTCCAGTGATGCTTTTCCTCGGCCTTATTAAGAAGAGCAGCATACAGGGCAATCATACCCTTGGGTGTCTTTTGACTTGCTCAAAAGTATGGCTTAAGTGTTGGTTTCTTTTCCAAAAAAACCCCAAAATTCCATTTTACAATGATGACACATCCATAGTCTAAAACCAAATTATATTGGAATTAAGATGAATGCCCTGATTGCTCACCTGGCATTAAAAATAGTACCAAGTTTCACAGGCAGTATTTAACGGGGCATATCTGTCAACTGTCAGTGCTGTGCAAGGAAAATAGACAACCCTTCCTCTTTTCATCATCCCACAGTTTGGGCTTTATCTCATGCATTTGTAATGCAGTGATGAAGTCTCTCTCAGAGCCCTTATGTGCCTGATGGCTTCTTCCCTGGCCCATGAAGCACTGTCTTACTGCATTGAGCAAGAGGAGCTTGACAGATCTAGAAATTAATTGTGAGTCAGTTGGCACGTTCAGTAACTGGAAAGATAAAGTCTGGTTTTCCTTTTTGTCAAGTCCCTTTTCTGAGTTTTAGATTTATTAACAAAGCCAAAGATTCCAAAGTGGGTTCATAACAACACAGAATATGTGGTAAAAGATGAAGGAGATCTTAGCAGCTACCAGCAGTGTCTGCAGGAAGTGCCAGTACGTATCCCTCTGTATAGCTTCCTATCCAACTTTAGGAAGCACAGATGTATTTCTACAGTTCATCCCAATATGTTTCAGTTCTACTGGTAAATCACTGGTGAGTTTCTCCAAACTACTCTTTGTGCTCATGAGAATGTGGCTGAAGGCTTTGAAGTTCAGTCAGTAAAAAAATGAAAAGCAAGATCAATGACATTTCTTCCTTGATCTGCTCTTTTTTTATTTTTTTTTTTTCCATTCCATTCCTCCTGGTAGATAATTTCTGGAAATTACTTCATCTGAGTGAATCAAGTGAAGATATTTCATGGAATAGGAGAGGTCTTGCAGGTCAGTTATGGGGAATCACAGAATGTCTTTGGTTGGAAAAGACCTTCAAGATCACCTAGTCCAACCTTTGACCCAACACCGCAAGATCATCACTAAAACCATGTCCCTAAGCACCAGGTCCACACACCATTTAAAATGCCTCCAGGGATTGTGACTCCACTACTGCCCTGGGCAGACCATTCCAATGTTTGATAACCCTTTGAGTGAAGGTCCATGGGTCCGTATATTACAAATTCTTTTCTTGATTTTGCTTTACCACACCTTTGCTGTAATCAGGTAGATAGAACTATTGACTTAGTTTGATGGTGTGGTAGATTATTCAGTATCAGAGATACCTCAGACAGCTGAACACTAAAAAACTCTATAGATCTGCATGAACATGAAAAAAAACCCCTATAGCTCAGCATAATTATTCAAGTGGTATAAATTCTAGAGAAGGAAATATGCAGTTTAAAAAATATATAATAGGAAATATAGGGAATAAGACAACTGAGTTCCTTCTAGTATTTTCCTTTTCCCCAGAACTGTTCATTATTCACCGACATACGTACAGTGGATGACTTCCACTTAAGAGTGGGAAGAAATAGAAAGGAATTTGGTAATTTGCTTAAATTTTTGTATCATTATCACTTTTTGAAATAAATATTTCATTCTACAGAATGCCTCCCCCTTTCCAGTGTTCCAAACCCACTTTTGGACTAATTTTGATCTCAGTTTGCAACTGCATACATGTATCTTTATGTTAGTAGCACAGTCTGTTCTCTATGTCCCTGTGCTGCAGATCTGCTTGACAGCATCCTTGCGTCCTATCGTTTTCTGGTTGTCCTCCATCACAAATGGTAAGTGATCAAATAATATTTTTTTTCCCCCTTGCATTGAATTGTCCTGAATTTCTTCAGCCCAATCGCATAGTTTTTATAAAGGTCACCTCCCTTACAGCAATTTTAAAAAGTCATGTACCTTTAAATTTTTTTAATCACTTATTAAAATATGATTTTTCATAAACATATGCTTTTAGAAAATCCTTAAGTTATGTAATTATTTTTATTCTTAGAAAATCTTTCCACTATCAGGTCTTTGGTACTAACTAGATCTTTGGCATAATTATGCTTATGAAGTTATAGCTCTGAAAAGAAAAAATTAGAAAGCTCTGAAGGATGTTTCAACACAGATTTTTTCAAGCTTAAGAAACTTGAAGTGAGGTTCTGTGCTGTGAGATTCCGCAGTGTGGCTCATCATCTGAGGAATTGCACCTGATAACCTAGAATGATTAAATAAGGGTACTGAATTTTGGCTACTGTAAGGCATGTAAATCCTGACTGACTCTTCAGGCAAGAAAAGCAAGACCCGTGAAGGAAATAGAAATATGGCCTTAAAAATCCCACCTGGAGTGCCTTGGAATGGAAAGTCCAGTCAAATGCAGACCGCTCAAGTACTAATTACTTTATAAGCCGAAGAAGGTGCGAGGGAGAATATAGACGAAGTAGAAAGCTTTGCCATGCTCCTTACCCTCATTGCTAGGGGTGTCAGTAAAATTTAAATCTGTTTATTGTTTATTATAGTGCCCCTTACTCTATAATGGATAATGGGTTCCCCTTCTGCCAGGGGCCATGTGCCAATTCATCCTTGAAAGTCTCTGGTAAGAACAGCAGCTCTGAGATGTTGTCTTTATCAGACATTCAGGGTTCACCACTGTCGGGATCATTCTGGGCGCTGGAGGAGCAATGTGTGGGAGGTTGAACTACTGTATCCCATCTGGCCATGTCCTAAAGGTTCTTTTGAGATAGAGGGTATTTATTACTTAAAAAGAAATGTAAACAAATGCTTCCATGAGCAAAGTCAAGGAGGTAACTTGAAAAAGGGTGAAGAAACATCAGCTGGGCCTGATCTTCTGTGTTTGATGGGCACAGGAACTCCACAGACCAGATTGTGGGACCCTGACTTTTGTAAGCATGAACATTATACCCTGAGAAGACTTCGCATACAAAACATATTAGCTGAAGGATTTTAACCTTGTCAAGTAATGCATTTTCACACAGGAAGGACTGAATAGTGCTTACTGTTCCAGTTAGGAATTTTTTGGCTGTTGATTGTTGGTGCATTTACCACTGTAAACCACTTCTAAAATCTCTGAAGAAGCAGGTGGAAGGCCAGGAAGATGAGAAATACATGGAGTAGTCAATTAAACGGAGGTCATAAATGAACGTCTTTTCAAGTGGCATCATCAAGAATTTGTCTGAAAAGAGAATTTTGCAAAGAAGGAAGCAGGTGTCAAATTCCTTTTGGCAGCTGGATGCTTAAAAATGTTTAAAATGAAAAGCTACCTGATCTAAAGCTCAAGACACTGAGAAGATGTGGAAAGGAACATGTATCGAAGGAGTCTGCAACTCTTGGGCTGTAGGGAGTGTGCAGACTGGTAAGGAAATGTGCTGACATGACTGAGTTCTGGCAGGATTTAGGACACTAGCACTGGCAGTGAGGAGGAACTTGAGAATGATTTTTGAGCTCTGTATTCAAACAGCTGTCTGTCTTCCGCAGCATGTTGTAGGAAAATAGAGGTTTTGAACCATTAGAAAAGCAAAGGAAATGCAATAGCCCAGATTTTGATCATAATTACACCCAGGTGGTTCTGAAGTGACTACACCCGTGTCATCAAAGTTACACCAGTGCAAAACTTATGCAAGAACTGATTCAAGCCCTTTGTTTTCTTGCATTTGTGTACCAAAAGAGCACTCTAACAGCTCTTAGTAAATAATAAATTAATAATGATATGATGATCTCCCTTATGACTGGAAGAAGTACAGAAAAAATAGTGTCAGAGTAAGAATTTGTTTGCAAAAGATTATTTGAATTTGTAATTTCTAGATTTTTATAGATATATGATGCTTTGATGGACCGATTTTATTTTTTATTTCAAACATCAGAAACATCAAATTTACTCAGTATGTGATGAACAATACAAAACCTACAAGTTATAGCTTATAGATCAAATCAGTAAGACGTCTGGTCATTTTAAAACACCTTTAAATCTCGAGTAGAAAGTAGTAATGAAAACAGCTAATGAAAGCAAGTGTTTTTTGCTGTCTCCCTGCTGTAAAGCAAATAATATTTTAGTACTTGGTTTCATTTGTGTTTCCCCATTTGTGCCTCAGAATACACCAGATTGCAACGTTACATCACATTTTTAATGACTGGAACCATGTCCTGAGATCCCCCTCTGACCACACCACAGCTTCCTTCTTTCTTTTCCCCTCCCGGCTAGAGGACTGTATGTAATTATGCTGAGGACATAATTCAATTAATTATTGACGGAACACATAATCACCACTCGGATCTCTCTCTGATAAACCTCTTCGCTGCTCTCTGACTTCTGTTTGTCATGCATTAGGGAAGTGGAAAGGCAGTAAAAATGCGTTTTAGAGATAGGACGTTTCTCAAATACGCTTTATCAGCTGGAGAGGCTTCTGACGCTCTCAGCACGTCAGATGTAAGGCATATTGTTCTCGTCTGCGCTAAACAAGTATCCCCGAGAAAGCTCAGTGGGATGGGACTTACGATTTAAGTGGAGGACATAATAGGAGCGGATAACTTTGATTTGTGCAAAGGAAAAGTGTGATCTCTTTTAGGGATTCCGGGCATTCACAGCATTTTTTTTTCTGCTGCTGCTGATTAAAGAGAAAGTGATAAATAAGAGCTCTGTGTTCGGTTTAAAGCAGGAATGTAGCTTTATAAAGCTGACTTATTTAGGAAAAAAAAAAAAAAAAAGAAAAGGAAAAAAAAAAAAAAAAAAAAAAAGAAAAAAAAGAAAAGCTGGCCTTCAATAGCCATTGACCAAAATTCTGTAGCATAAAAAAGTAAAAAAGAGCCCGGTTCTGAAACT
>JANIJG010017811.1:0-33706 GCA_024611175.1 Megaceryle torquata | reverse complement strand
ACCCCTGTCCCTCAGCACCACAGCTCCACGGGGGGCTTGGAAACCCCTCCAGGGGTCACAGGGACTCCACCCCTGCCTGGGACAGGCCTGGACAACCCTTCTGGAGAAGAAATTGTTCCTCAGCTCCAACCTAAACCTCCCCTGGGGCAGCTTGAATCATTTCCCTTTGCTTCCACACTCTCCCCAAACCATGTCACTGTTGTTTCCCCTGGTTTAGATGCATGTGCTTTAGCCTTGAAATAATAAACAGACACCGGGAGAAGGACACAGTGGTTTAGAGAGGCGATGATTGAGTAACTCAGAAACCTTTGAACAAAAGAGCCGAAATTCCACAAAATAGTCTATTTGTTTTAATTACCTGGTATTCTGGGGCCAAGATGTTTCAAAGCCAACGGACCGTAATGAGCGTTTAAAAAACTATATTTGGGTAGATAAACAAATGGCACTGAGCACCTCTGCTGCCTCCACCTCGTGAGTGATGAGCAAATGGCTTCCAGGAGGTGTGCGGCCACTTGCTCCAGCGAGCGAGTCCAGGGCTCTGCTGAACCAGCAGCGCAAATGAAACCTGGGGATGAGAACCAGCTCTGGGAAAGTCCCTGGCACAGACGAGTCACACAGTTTACGCATTTCTGTTGCGTAGTTTACACATTTCCAGAAAGAGCAGTGAAAACTTTGCTTCCCACCCCTCTGCGTAGTGCTCCATTTCTTTTTTAAAGCACAGAGCTAATGAAACCCACAGGAGAAGTATCTGAATTAATAAAGGCAGAAGAGGGGGGACTTTTTGGGCCATAGCAGAACACAAAGGAACGCAGAAACATTTTGCTGACCAAAGAGTGCAGCCAACCTCAGGGGTGGCAGAGGGAGGTGCTATGCTTAAAAAAAAATATGCATTGTAGAGGTTTTCTCCTTCTACACATTTAGGGACAAGCCCAGCAAGGCCCTGTGTCCAGGAGAGCTGCTCTGACTTCACACCAGCGCCACGCAGCAGAACCAGCGTTGTAGTCTCTGGGGAACAGCTCCCTTTTGGTCGAAGTATTTTACAGATTGGCTGCCAGGAACTGGAATCCAGTGGAAACAGCAGTTCCCAAACTAGGAGTTACCCTCTGGGAAAGGGGGGGTGGGGGGGCATGAGAGACGCTGGCAGGGCTGCAAGCTGAGGTGAGCAGCTGTAATCCCTGGTGCAGGATGAGCCGGGGAGGAAAGGGGGAGAAGAAGGGTCACAAATGCTGGAATTCACTTGGGAGAGGGTAGAGGGGTGTGGGGAAAAGTAGACTGGGAAATGCTGCGCCTGAAGACTTTTTTTTTTTTTTTTCCAAATCTCTTCTTTTCCATTGTTACTTCCTTGAACAAAAGCAGCCCGTGCAAAGACAAAGGCTGAAAACGAAGATGCCTGACACATATTTCCTCATCTCAGTATCGAGTATATTTGTTTGTGATATTTGTTACTCTTGCACCGTAAATAGAGCTGCTCGGAAGCAGAGCACATTTCCCGATTTCTAACAAAATGACATCCTCTTCCTCCTTCCCAGTTTCCCACACCTCTCTGTGCTCAGCCTGGTGGCCTGCCCTTCCCCACCACTGCCGTGGGTGTTCTCTCATCCAGCAGCCACAGCCTCACAGTCGGTAACCTTTGCCCTTCCATTCGATCGCAGCCAAAATGCCACCTTTAGAAAACTAACGTAGCAGAGAAAATGGAAATATGAAGCTGGGCAACCCAACGTGCTGTTGTCTTACCCTGTTTGTCTCACTTGGCTTTATTTTCTGTATTTAAATTCAGGAAAGACTTTCTAAAGGAACTGAAGTGTCTGAAGTCTCGGGATCTCCTTGCCATCACAGCCCCTTTAAAACAGAACTTCTACCAATGTGGCAAGTTTGAGGCAGAGCAAAGATTTACCAAAAAAGAATGGTACTTTACCTGCTTTGAAGTCTTCTTGTCATTACCAGAAGTTTCCCTGAATTACCTTGCCATCCCCCGAATCAGCTTTCTGCTGACACGTGAGAGCTTCACCTTCTTTTTGATCCTACAAGTGAAGCCATGTGGAAATGATTGAGAATGACATCACGACTTCAGCATTATGATTTAAATTTGGGATCAAGCAGGAGGAGGGGAAAAAAATTACACACATCCATGATTACGGTGTTTGGGTCATTCAGATGCCGGCTTGAAAAAGTAAGGTCTTGTCTCAGCACGTATGAGAAGTACCGTGGGATCTTGGGTAGGCACTATTACTTGCCCTCAGATACAGATCCAAAACTTCTTCCCCAGCCTTTCGTCGTCAGCGTGACTTCTTGCTCGCCGTTGTCAGTATCGGAGGTAGCAGCATTTGGGCGATGCTGTATGGAAACAAGCCTTAGACCTTTCAGGAGCAGACATGCATTTCCATCAGCTCCAGGCCCCTTTCAGCCTCTCAACATGAGCCCCCAGAGCTTGAAACACTCAAACCCACTGAGCTTAGAACACTCACCTGTGATTATTACTAATATAGTAAGGTTCAGGTCAGTGTCTGGAAGGTGAGCTTTTCAGAAGGGACAATTACCTACAGAAAAAGCTGAACAAGTAACAGAAGGGTCAGAGAAAACAACTTGCAGGGAGAAAGTTAAGGAGCAATCTCTGTGCATTCATCACAACAGAAGACTAAGGGCAGACTGGCTAATTCTGCATCAGGAGTCGCCCAGGAAGAAAGCTCCTCAGTTCCTGGCAGTGCTGGAGAAGAAATGGCAAGGCGCTACATGCCTTCTGAGCTGAGGTGATGGTCCCCTGGAACTCCCTACCAGGGAAATACCATCTCCTCATGTCACCAAGAGCACAAGTGGCCTCTTTTGGGAGATTTTCTGTAGCCAGTCATGGGTTCTGCTTTATTCCTGGTTGCAGTAACTTCTCAGTGGGCACTTCCATACAGCTTCAGGCCCAACAATGACTAGATGCTAACTGGAGTTGTTTCTGCACCATGTGAAGTTTTTTGGAAGTCCAAGTCCAGGGCCATCTTTGCCTTGCTTCTGAATCACCACAATGGCACCCAAGTTTCCTTCCTTGCTGCCAGTTTTCTTCCACATCTGCCCTGTCTTTCCCAAGCTTCCCAGCCAACGTGGCTTTGATGGACCCACCCCGTCATCAATCCCACCACTCCCCAGGCTGCAGCCCCCGAACCAACTGCTGTAGCAATTTAATATGAGCCATATACTTTCTGGGACAGCAATTTCATACTTCAGTCCAGCTCAGTGAGGGTTTTGCCGGCGTATGCACAGCAGAACCGAGCTATTAACTGCTGATAAAGGACTGGGCTCTTTGAAATATTTTGTACTTTGATATTTTTTTTTTAAGAAGGAAGTTAAAAGAACATTTAGATTCAATGATCAAGTATTCAAAGTACTTAGAAGTTTTCAAATTAAGGTGTCATCTAATAAGGCATGGATCACATAAGAGTTGAAGACTGTAGTTGGGGACACAGAGCAGATTCCTGCAGTTTCTTAGATATCATCATTCTGGCTGAAGCCATTGGCCTGAGATTTAACGTAATTTCAACTGTTTTGGTAACATCTACTTGCCTTTTTGTGGGTTTTTTCCTATTTTTTGACAAAAGGAAAATTGAAAAACTGACATCACCTTGAAGTTCCCCAGCAGGGCCTCGAGCAGGTTTGGGTTCCCAGCTCCTTGGATAAATGGAGGTAGGATGTCATGCCTTTGGTAGACCAGCTGCTAAGGAACAGAGAGGAGAAATATACTCTGATGGTTATTTCCTAGTCAGGGGTGGAACATTCATAGCTATTCCTTTTAAAATGCTTTGGGTTTGGTTTTTGTTTGTTTGTTTTTTCTTCCATTTTTTTTAAATTTCTGAGCTATCTTTGAGTCCTCTGTCATTCATCTACACGCCTGTTAGTGCAGGTTTATTCTCTTTCCAAATCTGCAGCTTTCTATATTAAAGTTGTTTCTTCCTCCTGCTGCTGTTTTACGGCAAACAATATGTTAAATTCATACACAATCCTTTCCTTCCACTCTAGTAAATATCAAGTAATGTCAGGGGAGACCAGTACCTCTCTGGCAGCTCTGGGAAGGTGCACGATCGACCCAGCTGACAGAGCAGAGCTGTACGAGGATGGAGCATGTTCACTGCGATGGAATTTTTTTGCAACTCTGCAATTTTCCAATGTATATACTTCAGCCAGTTGGAGATAGATTTTTAAAAGGACGTCAAGGAATAATACATTTTTATTCTCCGTTGCCAAGTTTTCAGTCTCTTATTGGGAATATTCTATATTGTGTAAATAATTAAGCATCCAAGACAAAGCAAGACTGTTTTATAGCCCCAATGGCTATGGCATTTCTCTGGTCTATTGTTCACGTCCCCGTTTCAAACTGGACAGCATAGCAGTTTTTAATCTGGTGTTCTAAATTTCAGGTAAATGATGTAATCAGAAAGCTTTTCTCACATTTCCATGAAAACAATTCCAGGAGATTGTTTGTTTATTCTAATGTCAACCAAGAAAACGTTCATTTCTTGGCCATGCACAGCCTTGAGACGTGTGCCTTCTATAAATACCACTGGTACTGGCTAAAATTAGTAGGAATCGTTTGGAATAATTCTTATCATCTTGCTAGAAGAAACAAAAAGTCTTTACTCCTTAAATGTCTGAAGATCTAAATCCAAAACCTTGTTTCACAAACACATGTATATCTGGGGCTTTAATTTGCTCCTGTCAAATATTTATTCCGCCGCTGCACACGTCGAGTGCCGAGTTCATTACAGAAGGTCACTATGCCATAAGACAACAAAACACTGTACTACAGCCATCTCTGTCTGTTCTGTGACAAATAGGAGATTTTTAACCAACACTGTTTTAATTCAGAGGAAATTCTCAGCTGAAAACACGATTAACCTCCTGATATTCTGCTGAGGACCCACAGAATGACAGGATGACCTGCCTCCCTTCTCTCTTGGGACGCAGTGTCTCCACCCCCCTGTGCTTTGGGGACAGGCCGATGGAGCTCTTACCACCTCGGGGTTTCTCAGATGATGCCAAGCACAGAAAGGAGGTGGCATTTGCAAGAGGAACCTTCTAGTCCTGCTTAACTGATCTGAAGTGAAACTCTAGACGCTGGGGAAGGGAGGAAGGAGGTGAAGGAACGGGGAGAAGATGAGCGTCGTCCCTCCCAAATCAGTTCTACCATTTGATTTATAAAGTCCCCTGATTTTACTTAAAGCACAAGTCACCTGATCTGACTTTTTATTTGTTCCACACATTCTTTGGGGAAGACAGTGCGGGACGTGGAGGCTTTTGGGAATAATCTAGCATGATCTGGAGAAAAGTTGGTGTGTTTCTGCCATGTTTCGTAACCGACTGCTAATTCCCTAAATCGGTCTGTAGTCAGTGTAACTCTCTCTTTGTGTAAGCGTGCAATGGGCTTCGGAGTCGAGTATTTTACTGAGTTCAACCTGCGAGGCGTGTCAGCCGAACGCTGCGGTGACGCGCGATAAGTGGGCTGCGAGGCAATGACCCAGTCACGCCGTCTTCCCAGCGGAGCACTAATAAAAAACTTTATACCTCGCAAACCATCATAACTGCGTATATGCCACATGAAATAAGGTATTAAAATGTTTTAGAGAGCTTTAAAAATTTTATTAGGGTTTTTTTGGTATGGCTCCACCTATAAAGCTGGACTTCCTTAACTAGTAAGGACCCAGGCTCAGGGGAAAAAGAAGGGGAAAAAAAAAAGTCTGGGAAATACTGGACCCTTTAAATTTTAAGTGCTCCAGCTACAGTAGGTTTTGTTGTCACAGAGTCAATGGAGCATGCTTAGACCCACCGGTCAGCCAGCCTGGGCCAGACATTCATACAGATTACTCAGAGCATTCATTTGGGGTTTCTGATTTAATTTCAAAGTGAGTTAAGTTCTTGGTTTGGGGGAATTATTTTGATGTTTGTTTTTTGGGGGTTTTTGGTTGTTTTTTTTTTTTTTTTTTCCCCAGGATCTTGCTGCTCATTAAAAGATTGCTGGGCACAGAAGAGTCATTAGCTATTCTATACATCAGAACAGCATCCAGCTATAGCTGCAGACCAATGGGTCAGCAACGCTCCTGTCAGAAAACATTTCTCACGAAAGGAAGCAGTTGGACATTCCAGCTAATTTAAAACTCACAGAGGAGCATATGAATCCTACATCCCAGAGAAGTCAGGCGGTCATATTTTTTGCAAATGCTGGCTTCCCGTCCTCTGGTAGTTTGTCTGATGGACATGTGCTTGCAGAGCCCTGCAGCCTTCCAGAGGAGGTCTGGAGCCATGGATGCCTGTGAGGATCTGCAGTTTAACCCTTTCTTGCAGCTGAATTTTTCTGCCTTGGCAAGTACCCAACTTCCAATGTATAGATTCCTTAAGTTGTACCAGGGACTTAGTTACGCTTCCCCCAGTGCACAACGTTTATCTTTCTGGAGACCTCCATAAAGCAGCTTCTGCTTTACAGGCCCACAAGTGGAGAGAGGAGAGGGCAAAGGGCTGTGCTGGCCCCTGCTGCAGGGGGCAGATGGCCACGGTGAGGCTGTTGAATGGGGAAAGCATCACCAGGACCACCCTGACCCCACGAGAGCACAGTGGTAGAAGCTTCACTTGGATCCAGCCCCAAAGAGCTGCTTCTCAGCTCTGGCTTTTTCATGTATTGATGGTACAATGAAAGTTACAGTCCCAAAATGCTGTTCTACCACCGTGCGTTTCTGCTTCCCACCGCTGCCTCTGCACCTGCTCCTCACCCACTTTCAGGGCTGAGATGTTAGAGACTCTGAAGCATCACCCCGGTTGCCCAACACCATCCCACCCAAAAGGCACCCAGGCAAACAGACCATTCCCTGCTTCGGTACCACCGCAGTGCAAACCACCCCGAGGAGAAGCTGCAAGGGCAGTGGGAGCAGGACTCTGAGCAGGCCCACCAGAGGCCACATCTGCACTACAGCTGGAGGTTCGACTGCAGAACGCCAAATAAGTTTAAAGTCCCTGGCGAGAGGGGGATGGTACTCACCACTGCAACGAGACGCCGGGAAACGGCCCTTTGGTCGCTGCCAGAAGTAACTCTGCTGTTATCGGGACCTGAGATCAGCTCCGATATACGTACGTGTCTCTGAAAGGAGAGGAATAAATGAAATCATTTTATTCCACTTAAAATGGACCCTATAGTGCCAAAGATACTTACTAGAAGACGATTCCAAATGGAGAAAAATCAATTTGGGAATCTTTTCTAAAGAAACTCGCGAGAGGAGTGTAGAAAGATTGCCACTGAGCAACGCTCAGCTGTAAAAATACGATGGGTTAAAGTCTGATAGTCAGCTGCAAAGTGATCTCAGAGCTTTCTGGGTATCCTGACAGTCCATAACTAGGATGCACAAAGACCTAGGCACCCCAGTATCCCCAGGTATCCTCTGGTCCTGTCTAAAGGACCCATTTCACACGAGACTGCCTTTGCTACGCTAGGCACTCGCTGTCTCTCTGCAGCTCTCAGTTCTGGTTTTCAAGGCCGCTGGATATTTGGAGGTGCCACTGACATCTCCAGCTCTCCAGCACTGCCTGTCACCACATCTCCCTCCCATTGTGGAGCTGTCAGAGCGGCTCTGACCCTCTGTCGAGTCACGGAGAGGAACCACAGCTAAGTGGGTAGCACTGACAGACGTGCATTCATGTGGATCTCCCTGGCAAAGTTAAGAACTGGTTTTTGGCTTTTCATTTTTAATATCCACAAATTGGGAAGAAGTGAACTGGAAAGTGAACAGCCTTCTCCAGTGACATTAAGAGGTTATACTCCTTAACATGTTTTCTTGTTGGGAAATGTGAGTGCATACAATTGGATGACTTAGCTCATAATGCCCCACACGTTAGCTCACAGTTGAGAGCATTGGCAAAACCACTGCCCATTAAAACTGCCTAAGTGCTTCCTCACTTCCTCTTGGCATCAGTCTGACAGTAAAGCACCTCACCTCAAAATAACCTCTCTGTTACTCATGGAGACCACCACACTGGCTGGGAGGATGGAGTCTCTCTCAGTGGGAGAGAAACCAGTACCAAAGCCAAGGGCCAGCTTAAGCATATTTGTATATTTGCATATTTAGACGGAGGAAGGAATGGGAAGCATCCCCCCCCCCCCCCCCTTTTGCCGGCTGTCATTCTAAGCATGGCTTAAAAATTCAGGAAAGAGGGAGAATGTGGAACATCACCCTCTGCTCTTGCTGTAGCTACAGCAAGGGGCTTCACCCCCTTCCCACTGGCAGCACTCACTGCGAGTGGTGCCCTGGACTGCCCGGCCGGGAGCGGGAGCAGGGCAGGACCGTGCTGAGCCGGGGCAGCAGCTGTGCTTCCAGCACGCCCAGAGGGATGGATGGGACCTGGCACTCCCCGTCAGGGCACTGGCACAACGGAGCAGCCAGGCCACAGCATCGCCACGCAGCCCAGCACCTCAGCACCCCCTCCTTCCAACAGCTGCGAGGTGGGGGCGAGGAAAGAATGGTGCTCCCAGACCCTCTGCTTGGGTGAAAGGACTGCGAGAAAAATTCACAGGGGTTTGCCGGGCGCTTCCCCCGGCAGTGGGGGGGTGTCCGTACAGCAGATTCCTCGGGGCTCGCCCGCTGCCCTCCAAAAGCAGCTCTGCCACACGCAAGGGCCAGGAGCAAGAGAGCCAGCATGGGCGTGGGGCTGCCTGCAGTGGGAAAGGGACCTGCTTCACCATCGCCTACGTTCTGATACGGCCAGAGGGGTTTAATAATGCTCCTCTAAAAGGACAAACGGTTCAGGCGGCAAATTTTGTCTGTGGCTGAACGACACCAAAATGCAGGATTAGGCACTTAGCTTGCCCCAGATTCACTAGCCTTGAGCCTCTGAGGTTGGGAATAAAGCCATTAGTACACACTGGCTGCGAGGGAGGGTAGAGCACAGACTCTGCGTTCCCAAGTTTCAACATTCCCACTTCCCACAGCACAGACAATAACCCCAGAGACCCCTGCCTTTTATTTCTGCTTCCTCTGTATGGAAGAGAATACATTTTGGTCCCAGCTGCTGTTTGGGATGGGTATCCTATTTTAATTCACCGGCTGAGTCTCATCCTTACCTCAAAGCCTCCTATGGCAGTATAGGGCTCCTGCCACTCAAAAGCCTTCTTGAAGCTACCTGGAAATCTGCTCTGGGCTCATGAATATCACCAGCTTTGTGGTAACTGTGAGAAGCCTCATATTCTAGAGAAGCCTGTTAAAAATCATTTGATCACTTCCATCTCCAGTTCCCCACCTGCCACATTTTAGTGGGCACTTCATCTGTGACGCTGCTCCTCAGCTCCCTTACCACAGTAGGGAATCTGCCAGCACATTATTTTTCTTTTGGTCAATATTATTTAGGGGTTTGTTCATCGATAAGAGGAAATTTGCTGTACTAAAATAACAACAGAAAGCTTCTAACAGGTGTTGTGATCATTGTTCCTTCTAGCAAAGATCTAATTCATAGGATAATCTGCCATCGTCTGGCGTTTCATCCTGATTTTTAGTGCTATATTGATCTCAGGTTCTGTAATTGGCCTCTTCAAGTAGTTCACTTTCTTCTCCTCAGAGAAGGGGAAATGTGAGGGTTTGTTTCTTTTAGCCTCCTTTGCTAACTAGTCTATGCTGCCATGGAATTTAGCTCTCTGTGCTTAAAAAAAATAACAAACAAAGCCAAACACAATCTACATTTCTGGAGCCTAAATAAAATATAGTCAGCTTGCGTTTGATCTTGAAATCCTTACGTAAGCAAAGATTTCTTACTTGAGAGAGTGAGAACTAAAGAAATTGAATGGTTGCAAGTTGCCTGTCTTTAAAAGGCAATGATTTGATTACTTCACACAAAGGATGTCATTCCTCACAATATCTCAGCTGGAAAAGAAAAAAATTAAAAAAAAAAAAAGGAAGAATTGTCAATGAAAAGAAAAAGAGATGCATGCAGGCTTTGTGACAACCTTCCCAAACAGTTGTATACTAACCCAGACAAACCAGCAGGCGCAGTAGCTGAGCTAACAAAGGCTTGTGGTGCTCCGTGACCCTCGGCATCCCTGTGCATCTCAGAACAGCCCTCCGAGCCCCGGGGCTGCTGCCAGCGGAGCAAGCGGGCGGCTCTTCACCAGGCTCGGCAGAACCTACGAATAAAGGAAAGGTAAAAGCATGGAACCGGCTCTTGGCACGGGCAGGGGAGAGAGGGGAGGGCTTCAGGTCATCTAACAGCTAATGTAAACTACAGGGTGGGTTCCTTCCAGAGCTAAGCCTGTGATTACATCAGTCATCCCCACCCGAGCTGATGCTCTATGTCACGCTTCAATAGCTGGGTAGAGCTATAAAAGCGGGAAACAGCCCCCAGGACTGGGCACACTGCTAACAGAAATAGAGGAAAATAATTGCTGAAACAGCCCATCGGCGGAATACGGAGTCAGCAATTACCAGTTCGTCATCGAGGTGACCATTGCCCTCTTCTATAGGCTCTTTTTGAGCCCCTCTTCTGCACCTGGCACTTCAGCAGGACAGCAGCTGAAAGAGGACCCTGTAACAGGTCCCTGACGGGCTGCTCCCCGCCTTCAGGAGCAGGGGGCCGTTTCAGTGGCTGCAGATGTCAACGTGAGAATGGACACTGGTAGGTACCTCCCTCCAGTAACACCAGAGCCCTTGCAGTCAGCAGCTTGAGCTCTTCAATTCACAATACAGCCTTTGTGCTAAAAGGTCTCCAGAAAACACAGATAGCTTCTGCTTCCGACGGTCTCGGCAGGCTGTGTAAATGATGTGCTGGTTTAGAAGGTCACAGAGATGTCCTGTGTTTACTTACAGTGAAGGCCTTCATTGGATTTTTCTGCCTAAATCGATATGGATGTCAGCTGGGCAGCCTGCTGAATCCTGAGTGCAGGAAAAAAAACCAAAACAAAACACAACAACCCAACTATAACTGGTTCTCATTAAACTGCTAAATGGAATACTAAAAGGTAGCTTAAAATCAGGTGCATTTAATAAAGCTGTATTTGAATTGGCACCCAGACCGGTCCCGCGTGTTTTCCCGTTCGCTGGTGTTGCAAGTTTATCATCTGTACTACCTATGCTTAAATGTTACTTCCCTCCAATAAAAACAGGCACCGTTTGCAGTTTCTCTGCAGCCTGGCTCAGAAAGCCCACGACCAGATCCATCAGCTCGCCACGCAAGGCAGCGTGACACCCCCGCTGCATTCACTGTGCCCTGGAAAGGGATTTACCTCTTTAGATCAGATACGGGTTTGGAGGACTAAAAGAAACCACGACATGGAGGCACAAATTGGGATTTTCTGTAGAAGACACTTTTGTAGGCGAGCTGCACAGAGCACTCCCTCACAGCTCACTTTCCTTCTTAAACCTCCAGAAGTCCCAGAAAATAAATCAGAGGGAGGAGCTTCATCAGTGCAATCTGCAAAAATGGAAGCGAGCTGCAAGATGGGATCTGTTGTGAGAAAAAGCACTTTCCTGCTTTCTTCCCCAAAATCTCTCTCTGGGGACAGAGTGTGGGGGTGTCCCCCCGGGGGCCTGGGTCCCTTCCAGCTCTGCCCTTACGACTCGGGCAAGGGCACAGCCCGGCTCCGACTCGGGTCCCGCAGCGGGTGGGCATCCCGGGATGGCTGTCACAGCTGACCTTGGCCAGAGGAACCCGGCAGCCCCGCAGCGCTGGGGACATCGCGTTCCTCGGACACGACAGGTCTGGGGAGGTGCGAATACAGGAGCTTTAGAGATTTCCCTCAAAACCGCCTCTCGCAGCCACAGCCCTGGAAGCCGCTCTTGCGACCTGGGACTCCTCCACCCCTCCGCAGCACTGTTTGGTTGCTTACATGGAAACACAACAGTCGGAAACTATTTTATGTAATTTAGCAGCGAGAAAGAGAGCGAAGGAGCCAGCATTGTGTGATCACCCAGCTCTCCAGACCACCGCTGGGGAGCGTGCAGAACAAAACCTGGTCATCTCTGCTTTACAGCAGTGCCAAAGTGCAACAGGCTTCTACCTGTCCCTTTGCAGATGACGGAGCTGAAATAGCTTACTAGAAAAAAAACACTGAATTTTTATTAATTATCATGCCCATGGTAAGATAAATTTATCCTTGCAAAGGCTTCAACAGATGTTTTTCATTGTAATGGCAGAGATCCAGAGTCTTTTTACATTCTTATTTTCTTTCCTCAAGCTGAAATAAAGCCAGAGGTCACTCCAAATTTTTGTGTGTGTGAAGAGTGGACACATGTAGAAAAAAAAAATAAAATGAGAGCCCTCTAAATAGGAAAAATAAATCAGAAATACCACAAACCAGGACAAACTCAGAATTTCTGAGTGATGCAGACATTTGGAAATAAAAGCCATCTGAAACAATAATTTAAAAAACATCACAACTTCTTTTGAAGTGAGATTTCTCAATGAAGAAAGCAACTTCTTTGGCTCAAGGAAGGTGCAGTGGCACCACAAAGCTCTTGCAACTTTTCCCAAATACTTCAGAAACCCATATAAACCCATCCAAACCAAAAAGGAAAACAAACGGAGATATTTGACTCACAAAGTAGCCACTAAAATGTCAACTGGTTACAGAGCACTCCACCTGCCAAGGCTGAAATCTAGGACAAAGATCCCAGAGGGGTCAAAATCCTGTAATCCCTTCTCAGACCAAAGCCCTATTAACTCTAAAAATTCCCTGAACAGCAGGAAATACCTATAGAGTACCACCAGTTGGGTTTTTTAATGAAAACAACGTGCTTGTGGAAGGTGCCAGGCTGCCAGTCCCAGAAAATAGAGGGCAGCTCAAGCTGAGGCAGAAGTAAGATTTGCTTGTCCATCAACCTGCTGTGACCTGAGGCCAGGACAGAGTCCCATCTCCCCGCTGGCTTCAGGTGGCTTTACTATGGGGACAAAATTCAGCCCTGGCAGAAATCAATGGGACTCATCTATTAACACCAGAACCGACACAGGACTCAGAAGCATTTTAGATGGTGCAGGAGTTAGTGATGGGAGGGATTTGTGAAGGGTGGGGAACGGCCCGAGAGGGGACAAGAGCAGGAAAGAAGCAGGGAAAGAGGAGGGTGGGAGGTGAAGAAGACCTTCCCTATTCTCTTTACTGTTCCTTCTCATCAGCTGGAACTTTAATTATTCTTTTTTTCCCCTGCATCCAAACTGTGCAATAAATTGGAGGACAGCTTGAAAACACTTAAAAGCCTCTCACTGACCAGTTACACCTGATGAGTAACAATCATCCAGGTCAGTTCCGAACGAGGTCCAGAGACCTCTGCGGAATTTCCATCTGCTCTCCGCAAACAGCTCCGGGGGAATTTGGCCTCTCGATGCACTTGAATCCATAGAGTTCGGGCCGAGGTGAAATGAGCCCAGCGTCCACCGTCTCCAGAGCTGGATTCCTGCAGCACACAGCCCCCGAGCAACAAAACTACAGCAACAGAAACACCCGGACTCGCAGAGTGAAGGGTGTTGCAAATTGTCACCAGACCGTTCAGACATTTATAAGCTCTCAGGTGTTGATCACAGCAGTTTATTTAGGTGCTACATGCGCAACACTGAGGTCCTCGGCTCTAGCAGGGAACAGAAAATAGCTTTTTGTTATTTCTTTGGTTAGATTTTCTTTGTTTTTTTCTTTTCTCTCCCCAGACCGAGCACTTGCTACCAGTTTTTGGCAGCAGGTTTTGATATTTTAGTAAAAACTTAGACTTTTGAGCAAGCTTCCACCATGCAAAGCCCTACAGACATTATGTAGTGATGAGACAAATGCCTGTATAAATGCACTTGGATTATCAAGACACTCCACTACATTTTCTGAGGCTTCCCAGAGCAGGAAACAATAAAATTCAGGACAAGACATGGGTGGGTGTGTGAAACCTCCACCGTCAGCAAGCTGTACGTCTTCAGTACATCTTTGTGCATATCACCTGCATTTTGTTACCAAACCCAGCAGAATCCACTTAACCATATTCAAATCACATTGAAATGAAGTGGCACAGTTTCTGAAAACACGTCTTTGCAACACACTGAAAGGATGCTTACAATTGATGTGGTAAGTGTAAATTTATTACAATTATTCACCTATTTGATCAACATCCACCCACGTACTGTCACTCCTTGCTGGAAGTTTCATCCACATATACTTTGAGAAACACATTTAAAACCACAGAACAGTGTCACGTTTTGCCCCAGAGCCAAAGCTCATTTCTTCACTACTGAAGAATTGTAGAATAAATTAAAAATGCTCTTGAGTTCTTAAAAATGCTCAGGCGGAGGCTTCCCAAGGCTACCAGAAACACAAACACCCACCACAGCACATCACCACCACCCACCAAAACACCGGTGGCTGAGAATCACGAACACTCCCATGGCAACGGGTAAATATTAATAACAGAGTGAAAAGGTGATAAATACTTTCCCATTGGTATATAGACCCTGAAGAATTTTTTTTTTTTTTCCTCCAGCTCCTTCCCTGAGAACAGAGAGAAAGATCCCACAGGCTCCCTGACCCGCTCGGTTCTGCACAGCACAAGCTCTCCTGTGCGAGCATGGATGCGACCCCTCCGCCAGCCTCCTGGGCGGTGGTAGAGCTCAGTCATAGCAGATAGCACAGGCGTTAACAAGACATTGATGGACATATAATCATGTTAATCATGTCACCCGCCGCTTCATTTGAGATTGAAGCTCAGCAGCTGTATAAATCAGGTGTTTGAAAAGAATTTGGTGACTGACCTCAAACCTACTTAAGCAAACAGAGATTTACTTATCAGAGGCACACAATTGTTCATTGGAGAATGCCATAAAAAGGTGAGAATTCCATGCTTTAAAGCCCCTGTGCAACATCTTAATAAAATAATCTGCCAGTCATCAGCAAAGTTCAAGTGTCCTCTGTAGATCAGGCTGGGTTTACCCAAGGCTGACATTGGTTCACTTTCCTTCACCACACAATTCCATGCACTGCAGCTGTCTGAGAGCAGCTTCCTGGCTCATCAGCTTAGTCACCTGCTATATGAAGTTCCCTCACATATACACTGTCCTTAAAACCAGAATGATTTTTCCCCTCTGTTTCTCCCTCTTCACCTCACTCTGACCAAAAGGTTGTTCCAGAAGCTGATTGCCCAGGTTTACATTGGACATCACAGGAATCCCTGACTTAGTTTCCCAGGAGCAATCAGTAGCATGTTCCAGAGAAAAGTCTTCTTATTTGCTCCTGGCTAGCTAGCATCAAGCTGAGGAACAGATGGCATGATCCTTTAGGAAAACAGAGATAGATGGGCTGAGGCGAGATAGAACACTTGGATCCATTTCTCTGATGACAAATGAAGCCCTGAGATGCCATTGCCTCTCCCAAGGTGGCAGGGGCAGCAGCAGATGTGAAGAGGAGCAGGTGAGACAATGGGGTCAGGAGGCACCTGCTGCTGAGCTGTAGATCTCCCTTACAGCAAGCTCCTATGATACTGGCCAGCTGCAACCAGCACCTTCTCAAGGTTTAGCTGCCAAAACAGGAAGCTGTGTGAGACCTGGTGGTGGTGAGAGAAGAGGGAGGAGTCTCCTGTTAGAGCACCTTGCCAGGGAGTATCCACCAGCAGGGTTCTGTTAATCTTGCTTGGATTCTTGCCTGTAGCCACAGCAACTGAAGTCATGGCTTTCTCCTGTGACCAGCCCGAACACTGTTCACTCTTGACTAACAGGGGACCAGCAACAGCCCTTATGGTTTGATTATTTCAGTTCCTATTGTTGCAGGCTCTGACACCCTCACAGCAAATAAGTTTCTCCTTAAGTTTACGTGGAACTCCACATGTTCCACTTTGTGCCTTGTCCTGTCACTGAGCACCACTGACAAGAGCCTGGCCCCACCCTTTTGAGCACTGGTCAGATCTGAGTTGCTGTATAAATCAGGTGTTTGAAAAGAATTAGCTGGTTGCACCAGCCAAGCTCCTGCCTGCCCATGACCCAACGTGTGTCTGGGCTTGGGCCCGATGCTTTCTCAGAAGCACTTTCCTTTTGCAGCTGTATGGATTTAGCTGTGCCCATGGGGAGGGGGCAGGGGGACAGACACATGGGGGTCAGGCACCATCCCCTCTGCTCTAGCAGCTTTGCACTTTCCACCTGCCCAGCTGGGAGAGCAGGGAAGGAAAGTGCAAGAGCAGGGGCAGGTCTGTCCCAAACAGCCTCACTCCTCTCCTCACTTCCACAGAGAACTCAAACAATTTTTAAAAAAAGAGAAAAAAAAAGGGTATGGGGAGAAAAGCAGCAGCTGTCTTCTCCCCGCAGCAGGGGCACAGTGGGAACAGCCCCCGAGTGACAGAGTAAGAGTCCGAGGCTGCACTTTGCTGCCTTTTTCCTCAGTGCATGTGGCTCACAACAAAGGCCATTGCCCTGATCCTGGACATCCTGAGTCCTTCGAGCCGTCTTCAGTGGGCAAGTAGCTCTGTTAAGTAGTATTAATGATTACAGCATATGGCTGTAAAGATAAACAGGAGAAGTATCTTATCAGTCCTTTAATGAAAATGACTGTGCAGCTAACTGCTGAGACAGTGCTTGGGGATGGGAAGAAAAGATAAATTAATAGTCTTTTTTTTTGGTGGGTGACTTCTCTGCAAGGCATTCCCGATTGCTGCACAAACACTCATTCTTCACAGAGACTGGGGGGGGGGAGAGTTTTGAATAATACCTGTCAAACTCTGAGGTTATCTATGAACTGTTCATTTTGACCATTCACTATCAATGACATGCAATTTGTCCCATGAAATATTTTCTGCGATCTCAATGGGTGAGATAGTTTTCTACAAGAAAAACCAGCTGAAGAGGGCTAGGACAGGTCTGTGAATGCCACCGAGCGAGCTGCTGTTCAACAAAAGACGTGAGACAGATTCTGCTCCTATTACTCTCCTATTTCTAAGGGAGCATTCAATGTAAGATTGATCAAGTTGTCAGTTACAAATGACATCAAACAAAAACCTGTGTGGCTTATTGATGAGTTTATCTGCAACGCTGGGTCCTCTGTTCTTTGCACTTGCTGAAAACCAAAGCATATTGAATTTGCTTGACATAATGAAGCTGATTCTTTATCTGCCATATTCTGGTACCAAGCAATTTTATATACGTTTGCAAAGAAAACTCTAAGATATAGCTTATTTCTCATTTTTCCTCCTCAAAAACAGCAGATGGCTGCATACTTCTTAGAAGCTGATATACCACTGAGCAACAGAAATGTCTGATGGGATCTTTCCCGTTTAAAAAAAATATATAAAAAAAAATAATGCCTCAAGCAACAAACCCTTGACGCAGAATTTTATCCCATAACTGGAATGAATTGGAATTCTGTAATTTTATTCCATATATATGTTTTGGCACAAGCAGCCCAACTGATCAGCAAGACCAGTTGTTTAAAATATTAATCTCATTAGCAGAAATAAAGGAAATTCTATTGCTTCTTGGGCTTTAAGCAAACTGCTCACTTTCATACAAGACAGCGACCTGCACATTTCAGCAGAAGCAAACGGTAAAACAAAACCAAAAACCAAGCCCTACTTTGAAATGTACCTCAACTTTTGGCAAGAAAATACAGCTGGGCCCTCTTCGGTCTAGTCCCTTAAGTAACCCCATCAGGGTGCAGTCCAGCCCTCTCCTATACGCGCCAGGCTTTTGTAGTGCTCTCTTGCCACGCCCCGCTCTCTAAGTGCTCACATATGCATCAGGAGAACAAGGCGTCCTTCGCCCGCCTGCCCCCTGAGAGCCTCCCGTACTGAAGTGCAGGGAAACCTTTTAAGCAGGGTTTTAATTAGCACCCATTGTCCCTTGGCTGGCAGGACCGGCAGAAAGGGCCAGTGGTTTGAAAACTGCCACCACAGTGGGAATCTAACTTTGCAATTGAACCAATCTGCAAACTCTGTGGGGACTTGGGCACTGAAAATGCAGAGAGGAGAAGATGAGGGGATTAATTATAGCCATGCACTCATCCTGCTACATCGGAGGGCCCGAGAGCATTTCTCCCGTATGTTTTATTTAAGAATCATATAAATCCACTAGAGAACGAGACCTGGTCGTACAAGTCTAAACATAAAAGTGAAACTCAGCATTAAGTCTACCACTTGATCTTTAACTTGCAGCATCTGTCCTACAGATGGTTCTTTCTGAAGATGCCTGAATTGGCTAACTGGGAAAAGGGGATTTCTGGAGGGAGATATTCTCGGGCTTTAGAAGGCTCAGGGTATAATAAGCAGGGGTTGAGGTTTGACAATTCTCCACCATCAGCAGAGAGGTGCGTGCGTGACGATGCACAGCATGACACGGCTGCTTCGGGGAAACCAGGCTGCAACCCTCCACTTGAGCTCCCCAGATTAAAACTTGTACTGGAGGCTGTCTTTTCGAAGGGGAACTGGTAAAACCTGACTGATTTTTGTGTGGTTCTGCCTCAGCCCAGGCAGGGCTCAGCCCCAGCCCTTCTGGCTGCCCTGGTGGCAGGCAGCAGCAGCTCACCCCATCTACCAGCCAGTCATTTCTGCAGAGGGCTTCTCTGCCCTGTCAGGGAACAAGGAGATGTACAGCTTTGACTCTTCAAAAAAACAACAAAAAAAAAAAGATGGAAAGTGAGCAAGAGCAGTGAAAGTAAACCATACTCGAGCTCACTTATCAGTGCCATCTATTTTATAGCTATAGGAGAATGCAAAGAATTCTATCTTAATAGAAAGTAGAAAAGAGGGACACGAGATAACATCTCACCTTGTTACAGTCATATTTTTGACAGATTCATTCTGCACGT
Organism: Megaceryle torquata; assembly: GCA_024611175.1. Taxonomy (NCBI): domain Eukaryota; kingdom Metazoa; phylum Chordata; class Aves; order Coraciiformes; family Cerylidae; genus Megaceryle; species Megaceryle torquata. The sequence goes on along the minus strand of JANIJG010017811.1, from coordinate 14,952 downwards.
TGGTTCTGTCTTTTTGCTGTGTTTCAGGAACCTCAGCTCCTCGGTGACACAGGTGAGGCTGCACCACTGGCAGCACTGTTTTCAGGACAATGGTCACTACCACAGAGACAAGAGGATGCTCCCAGCAAAAACCTTCATGTTAGACTTTAGGGTGAAGAAAATAATTTTAAATACTAAAATAAAAAATGGTGGGGAATAATAATAATAATAAAAATGCGTTCCTCAAAACTCTATTTTATGTTAATTTAAGCAGTCAGTTCTATGAGGAACTGCATCTGCTTTCAGCGCCAAAAAACACAGTAAGGTTTTCTTATCAGCACAGGTTTTCTTACTGAGACTCGCTGACACCAGGACCGGGGAGCGGTGAAAGGGCCCACTCTGAGGAGCAGGTTATATTTATGGATTCTTTTCAGCTGCCTAGAACCTGATCTGAATCAAAACAGGGATGTAGCCAGGAGCAATTTGGGAGCTCCATGCAATGCAAACCTCCTCCTGTCGATTTGAAGAACGCTCTTAATTGCACGTTAAATAGATCTTAGAAGTCCACGAGGAGCTGTCAAGGCAAGCTCCCAGGAGCTGAGAGTTATCAAAAGTAAAATTGTCTAAAGAAAAGCAAATATAAATAAAAAGTAAAATCTGCTTTTTTTTTCTCCATTCCTCTCTTCTCCTTCAATGCAGAGGATGGGCAGAGTTCAAGGAATGAGCAGCTTCGCAGTATTTGTGCCCACAGGCCTTATTTACTATACACAATTCATATCCTGCTCTGAAGACAGAGTTATTAAATTCCCCCTGAACTTTTTTCATGGCTCTGCCCACAAAACTGTATCTAAGGGCTTTGGGAACAAAATGAATTTATTTTTACAGCATGTTTCCGTGGACAAGGGCACATCACAAGAGGCAAGTGCTGCCATCAATTCACGGAGAGAAATATTTTGGGCATGTAATTTAAAGAACCAGGACCTGATATTTTTGAGACCACTTCACGGTAAGAAGAGTTTCATCTATTTGAAGCATGAATAACTTTGTTCACTTCAATTCCACGAGGTTTCACACACACACACACACAGACACGCAGTTGTGCCCCCACCCCCCCAGAAAGGCATGCCAGAAATCAGGGCTGTATTTTTATTATGCTGAAACAGCAACAGAGAAATCATCACCACTCTGCCCTCGTGGTGTTCAGGCAAGGGCCTGGCTTCTCCAAGGACACCGTGCTTCAGGCATTTGAGTGCAGGAAGAGGACATACCCCTGATACTAATTGCACCTCCAAAATGCTGACTAATTCCAGCAGCTGCAAGAGGAGATAGTTAAGCCTCATTAGCTAAGCCCCTAATAAAGAACGTGGCACTGCTGTCAGACAATAATTCTTCCTCCTTGGAATCACTACAACAGAAATTGCCCAATGTGGGGGCTGCAGGTGTGAGACCTGTGCACAACTTTGACTTCCTCCCCAGCGATGCTATTTCCATGTTGTACCTTCAACTGCAGGCCAGGGAAGGTATCTCAAAAACCACCAAGAGGAAAAAGTAAGAGAATCTGTGTTGAAAACAGAGCTGGGATGAGGAGTCTGTGGAGGAGACAAGAACCTGAGGATAGCATGAGTCGTGGGATCAGAGCATGTGGGATGGGGAACACAACTCAAGGAAGGCTGGGGAATAGGATGCAGAAGCAGCAGCTGTATGGGCATTAAACATACAGGTGTAAAGAAATCAAAGTATGTAACTTTCTTGTCCTGAAAGTGGAAAACTCAGCCACTTAGTGATAGAAACACCTTTGCTGAATGGGCACGCTTCTGGCTACATTACCATGAAAGCCTAAATCCAGTTACCGTGTCAATAATTTGCAAATACAAAGTACTGAGGGTAAAATCTGCACGTCACACCAACGTTAGTGTGTATTGATGAAGATGGAACGCGTGCACAGAGTGATCTCAACTGCTGGCTGAGACCAGAAGCAACTTTTTGAAGTGATTTAGGGTCAGAGCAGACAAGCACTAGAACACAAGCTTCCCCTACAGTGCTGTGGCCAAAGGGCTAATATGCCATGGATGTAAAAATGTAGGAAAAACAGGTGACGACTTCATTTTCCTCTGTAGCAAAGAGGAATTCATTAGAAAGGTAAGTAGATTGGAAAAAATGGAGCTCTTAAAAGCAGAGTCACAGACTTGTTCAAGAGCCATAGAAAATAGCATACTCGGAGAGACTTAAATCCTTCAACAGATTTAGACCATTAAAAAGAAAATTGAGAGTCACTTGACTATAGTGCATAAATACATTTATGAGAAGATAATGGCCAAGGAGGTGTGGCAAAGGCTGAATGCTGAAGCTGGACATATTCATGTGAGGAAAGATGCACTCTGCGTTTTCATAAAGAATGGGTGATCACCCTCTGAAAGAAGAGAAGTTTTTAAAGCTTCTGTTGTTTGAAAGTCTCCTGTCAAAACTGGGTGCTTTTCTGAGGGCTATGATTTTGCCTGAGTCTAGAAGAAAGAAAATGGACAGGCCATTTTCACTGAGAACCCCAAATACAGTACCCTAGCCAGGTCTGAGAAACTGGGGAAATGACACTTCCATTTTAACTGTTCTCTCTACTTTTAAAATTTAAGGAAGGTAGATTTGACCCAAAGCTATAAAGCTTCTGTCAAGCTGAACTACATCTTTGGTTGCATCACGTACTGCTTTACCAACATGTTTTGTCTAGCTCTATTCAGCTCAGAGGTAATGCCATGAGATTTAATGGCTTTGATTTATAGGTCTGATGAGACAATCAGATGATCTCGCCAGAACTTAAAGCCTATAAATCTATCAATTTATTCTTATTAACAAAAGAACTTTGCATGCTGATGTTTATCTACTGCAGTTTAATAACAACTTCTTTTCCTAACAATAATCAATGCGTATGTTCTCTCATCTATTTCACTTCATTAAAAAAAAATTACTGTCTTTATCTGCTCATCTGAACTGCTGAAAAAAACCACATCCATTCACGCACAAACTATTCAATGAATTTGAGAATAAAGCTTTATGTTTAAATGAACATCCCACAGTCCCCTCTGATGATTCCCTGCCTTCCCCATTAGAGACAGGAATCACGATACTGGGTAGCATGCACCAGTCTCTCACAACACTGCATCCTGTGAAGCAAAAAAGAGTCGACAAAAGCATCATCGAGAGCTGGGGGTACCCTGGCAGCAAATACTGATGTTTCTCATGAGAAATTTTCTTAGGAACCTGAAAAGCAACAGGAAGAATTTGGAAGCCAGAGGAGGCAATGCTAAGCACTTGGCAATGTTCTCTTTTTATACTTAAATTCTGCTCTTCCAGATACCCCTCCACGAGACAATGCAGACGTCGGGCTTTGCTGCCCGTGGCTGGAAGACCCAGCAGCCTAATCTGCAGGGGCAGCAGAGCCACCGAGTCGCTATGGAGATGGGAAGCGGCGAGGAAGTGCATTTGCTCCCGATTCACCCGCTCTGCCTGATCTCATAAGGGGCCATTATAGCCACTTCTCCCTCTCCCTCTCTCCCTGAAGAAAGGATGATGTCTTTGGGAGCAATGGCAAGAGCAAGGTGAAGCTGGGCCTCAGAGAAGGGTATCTGGGATATCTGCACCAGGTCCCGCCTTTCAAAGTATAATTCAGGACAGTTTTTGGCTGTTAGACCTGACAGTATGTGCCAAATACAGATAAGCTAGCGGGCTGGTTTTGATGCTCAGTCAGAGTTTAGAGAAAAAGGAGCATTTCTCAAGTAACAGTAACCTCATTAACAGCAGCCACGTTACTGGGCAATCCCGCGCTACCCAAACTCTCCGCGGAGCACAAGCTGTCGCACACCACTGGACGCGCGAGCAGGCAAACCAGAGGTGCTTTACACAATCATCTCAGAGATGCCTGGAAAGTTTGGGTGATTTCTCCACTTTCGGAATACAGAGGGTTACTCACACTCTGTTTATCTCCCCGTCTCCTCTGCCTCTTACAGAGAATTTTTTTTTTTTTTTGGAAGTGAAATTTATAGCCTGAAAAGGAAATTATTTGCAGTGAGGAAGAGCTACAAAGCCTGATTTTTTTTCTTTTTAAAGCCACTTGTTTGGCTGCTGTTACTTTGCATGGGTTTGAGGCTGCTCTCTTATCTACACATGTATCTTAAAGGACCAGGGAGAGGAGTTAGAACATACCTTGATGGAGTCATCAAAGAGAAGTATGTCTGGCTTCAATTTAGCTCAGTTCAGGGACAGAATGCATGTGGTGGGTGACACTCATTTTCAAGGGCTTGTAAAGAAATACGTTTCCCAATTTGTATTCTTATGTAAAAGAAAAAGGTTGCCCTTTCAAATCGGTAAAGACCAGATGTTTTTACAGGCTTTGCAGGGAAGGCTGAAGGGAGTGCTTTGCCTTCCTCCCCCTGTGCTGAGCACGGGGCTGACAGTGACCTGTGTCATCCCCCCAGCACTCCTGTATTAGCACTGCCAGCTTTGCCAGCACGATTTGATACACACTGGACTCTAAGCTTGATTCATTTAATACAACAGTCTTTCTAGAAGAAAACGTGGAAGTCCCAGGTGGGCAGGAGGGAGGGGAGGAAGCCCACAGAATTGCAAATGCTGGTCCACTGCTCTGGAAACTCTCATGGGAGCTGAGGGGAGGGAAAGGGTCCTCACATATAACAAGCTCCTCAAAAAGCAGGAGGAGTGAGGGGTAGGGGCTTCCCTAAAGCCATGTAAATCCTGAGGACAGGAATCCCTGTGTGTATCCATGCACATATCTCACAGTGACAGATCATCTGATCACAGGAGGCTATGCTGAGCTTTTTCTTAACTTGCAGATACCCTTTGGTTTTAACCTTTTGCAGTTTTGCTTCATTTCTGACAGAGGCAGGGCTGTAAAACTCATGTTTAGATAAAGCAAAAATAATCCGTGTGTGCATCAAGGAGTGTAATTCCATAATTTACTTTGGTGTACAGAAAAAAATTACAGAGCATTTATCTCACACCCATTGCAACTAATATTTCATTACTATTTTCAGTAAAATAGATTCATAGAATCACAGGTGGGTTTGGGTGGGAAAGGACCTTTCAAGCTCATCCAGTCCAACCCCCAGCAGGGAGCAGGGCCATCTGCAACCACAGCAGGGTGCTCAGAGCCCCGGCCAACCTCCCCTGGGATGGTGCCAGGGATGGGGCAGCCACCACCTCTCTGGGCAGCGTGGGTCAATTTCTCAAGAAAAAAGGTGTCCCAGTGGTCTTCAAACACTGTTTCTGTAACCCACGTGCCTCACACTCATGACAGATCTGGTTTCCTACAGTGCACCCAGGAGAAGGCTGAGGAAGAGCATGGTCCATTTGGAGACCTCCTTTCCACTCCTGGAGAGCTGCAGCTGTGGGGCAGAAAGCATTGAAGGAGGGAAGGGAAGAGAAGCCCAGAGCAGTGCAGAAGGTGGGTATTGCAGGTGACAGAGCTGTATGATGGTGCCTAGAATCTTGATATCAGATAATACAGTGCCCATTTGGCATCACCTTCCTTATAATACAAGGTTTCAGCGTACAGACGTGTGCACATTGCCACCTTATACTCTCCACACGAAACACCAAAAAAAAATAGAAAAAGACTAATGTTGGAGCTTGACACAGCAGCCAAAACATATGTCACTAATCCAAGCTTATAATCAGGTTGAAGGAGCTGGAGGGAGTAATAATAACTATTACTGCCAATAATTTCTTCATGGTGTGACACTAGGTAAGCCAAAGCAATAACTATTCTTCTAATCTACACACAGGAATGGGAAAAAAAAAATGAAGCCAGCCCATACTCTGGTCTGATTAAAGATGTATGACATGGTAAAACATACCATAAATAAACCAGACTCTGCTCTGCATGACTGAGAGCAGTAAATTTGACACATCTTAACTATACGTGTAAATATTTGTAACGAGAACTAAACTTCATAAAGTTCTGCGCTGCCCCAAGGTGTCAGTTTTAGAAGACAAAGTGTCTTATCCTTTTGCGAGGAGCAAACTCTTCAGGCAGCTGCTGTCCTTCACATCTTCCTCATTGCCACCAGACTAGAGAAGGGTTTCTAACAACCAGTGAGTTTTGCTGTCATCCTTCTGTCCCCTTCACTTTTCCAGTCAACCCTTTCTCTGACAGCTCTCTTGCCTGTGGAGTTAGCAAGCTCTCCAGGAGAATCATAGAACCATTTTGCTTAGAAGAGACCTTTCAGATCATCAAGTGCCTCAGCACCACACCTACACGTATTCTAAACCCCTTCAGTGACAGGCACTCCACCACTTCTCTGAGCAGCCTGTTCCAGTGATCCAGAAAACCATGGGATCTTCTGAGACCACGTTGCCATGAAAACTAACACTAGATCTATGAGCGGAAAAGGTTTGACCCAGAAGAGGTCACGCAACTGTGCTGTGGGAGCATCTGACCCGGGGTTTTTGCTGACTCTGCACCAGCACTGAGAAAACAGGCTGCAGTTGGTTTGGTACAACGTTGGGTGGCTGGGGGAAGATGATGCCAAAGCTGGCAGGAAGCCAACCAATATAAAGCTAAATTACCAACACTTAAAAATACAGTTGAATTTGCAGAATTATTTCATAAGGCATCAGCATTTTGGCTCATGTGGCTTTGGATCCAGTAGTGGGAGCCCTGAAGCAGGATTTATTGCACTCTTGAACATCAGCCCAGAGCTGGAGAGCACCTAACAAGATGAAGCTTACCTTAGCCTGCTCCTCAGGCACTTTTGGAAGCGGCACCATTTTATTATTAATAGTAACAGTGGTAATAATGCTAATAATTACTCTGTGCATTAAGCCAACAGCCATTCAGGTGGTGCCTCAGTTATTGAAAATAACTTGGAAACCTACTCAGCTCGAACCACTCTCCCTCCTTTCTGGAGGGGAAGGCTCCTGCCTCCAGCACGGTGCTAGAGAAGGTGAAGAAGTCCCTGAGCTGCTTTTATCTGCCATGCACCCTCAAGGAGAGCGGGGCCACTCTCACCTGGAAATCACCCAGGCCACGTATTTGTCCCAGCACGCCTGGAAATTGTCAGGAAAATGAAGGTAGAAGTTTGTGCCTTGGCTGGAGCTGCTTCGCTAACCAAGCGTCTGTTGCTCAAAATTTCACCATCCTTTCCCTGCTATAAAGCTTATAAAATGCTCCAAGCATTGCGTAACAGGAACAAACTTGAATGGAGAGCCCTGCAAAATGAACTGTGCTTGGAAGCCAAACTTCTGACTAGGTGACAGAGCATCCTGTGGTTTCAGCCTGTCAGGGTTGGAGATTTGCTGCCTGAACAGAGCTGACCACATAGCTTGCTGCTCTCCACACGCCTCCTCTCCTCCAGACTCAGAGCTGCACCCACACGGGCCCTTCGAGGTCTGCCATGTACCTGGGACCTGCCAGGCACGTGGCCCTTGCAATCTACAGCTGGTCCGTGATAAGCAGTGGCGTTGGCCGAGACTGACAGAGGGCCAATCTCCTTTTTCCAGTCAACAATTCTACACGGGGGAGAGAAAAAAAGGGTATAGAGTGTAGCCCTGATTCGAGGAGTGATCTGCCGCTGTGTCAAATCTATCACATCATGTTGAAGCAAATGGGCTTAACTGTGCTCAGCAGATAAAAATCAGTCTTTCCTATGACTCACAAGTGAGTCGCTTAACCACAGAGCCCAGAATCCACGACACTTCAAGCACAGTCAATTTTTATACGTCCGAGTTCTTAGATGACAAGGACTTGGCTGCGCTGCGGGTAAAATTAATTGTAGTCCCTCAGCATCTTAACTTCACTGAAGGATAACCTCCTCCTCTTCCTCCTCCTTGGGTGGAGCAGCCAGCTCGAGAGAATGAGCTGCAGCACAGCTCAAAGCCACAACAAACTCTTATTAACCATGGAGCTTCTTCCAGCAGATACCTGTGTCTGGGCTGCGGTGCGGAGCACAACGGGATTTACTAAGTGCCACTAGAAGTGGCAGCCAGCCCTGCTCCCAGAGAGGGGCCATACGTTCAAGAACTATGCAAAATATTATGCAGTATGCATGTGACTGAATTCTTTGTAGAGGAAAATCCCTAGGACTGTGTTAAATTAAATAGGATTATGGCTTTCACTAAGCTGTATCCAGTGTGACCATACAAGGGTATTAGCGTGATAATATTTAAGGACTCGGCTTTACAGCAGCAGTGATCAGCTGTCTGAGCTCAGCGATGGTGAAAATGTTAAACACTAAAGAGATCGTTATTTACATTGCCCCAATTAAACATGTGACACTCACCAGCTGGCAAATTAAGCCCAGGGAAGTTATGCACAGGTCAGGGCATTTTTTCCTTTGGGGATAAATAGGAGCGATTCATGGGATGTGACTGGGCTGAGCCCTGCTCTTCTGAAGCCATGGGTGATGCTCCACCAGCTTCACCAAGGGAGGAGACAAACCAGTGTGATGCCATCAAAACCTTCACCCTGGAGCACGAAGCCTTTTCCCCAACTGGCAGAAACAGATGCTCAGATAATTTAGCAATATAACAAGGGACCTAAACTGGGGACATCCCTTGTCCACCCAGCACGTGGTTACCAGGAGTTACCCAGGTAATGGGTTACGATGGTGCAGCTGCCTCCAGGTGCTGACACCAGTGGTACCTCAGTGTCATACTTGGGCAAACCCTGACATTTGAACAGCTCTCTCCAAAAAAGCAAACAGATAACTCTCTTCAAGCCTGTTTCTGCGCAGACACACACATGTGTATAAATATATATGTATATGCTCAACTGGAAAGCATTAGGAGCCTTCTCAAATGTAAATCCCAGTAATGTGATATGAAGAACATTCAAAGCAGAAAAAGGATCTAAGCCACAGTCAGAGAAGTTTTCCCACTGATTTCAGCAAAACAAAGATTTTCACTATCTGTACTGAAAACAGTATTATCTTGATTGATGGATGACAATCAGACTATTTTTCTATTTCTTTTTTTACCATGTTTTATTGTGCTAAAGCTACAAAAAACCCCTAACACTATATCCTCAAATATGCTGGATGCCTAGACTTTTAACCAAAATCTGATATCAGCCTCCCTGAAGAGGACTCTTACTTCAAGAACAGATTATGCAAAAATGATATTTATCATTCTGTTCTTAAAGTATTCAAATTTGTATATTTCTAATAGGAGGAAAAACATTTAATAGTTCAACTACAGGGTGATTTTTGATCACCTCACTCCTACCTGCACAGGCAGCTAGAAGATCTTTCATGGGGAAATAGAGCTGTGGTCCATCCAGTTACTCTCCACATGCCTCAAGTTTACAGTGAGCTTTTTATAATTAAAAGTCAATTTAAAAAAATTTGTTACTTAACCCACTTTTAACACCATCCTGTTGCTTAGATGTTTAATATGGTCATACTGTTTAGAGTTTGCTCTGCCTGGAGAAAGGAGGCTCAGGGGAGACCTCACACTCAGCCACTCCCTGGCAGAAGCCTCGGCCCAGGTGTGGGGTATCCCTTCTCCTGGGGAAGAAATTATAGGACAAGAGGAACTGTCCTTAAGTTGCACTAGGAGAGATTTAGGTTGGAGCTGAGAAACAATTTCTTCCCCTCCATGGCTGCTCAGGGCGGGGGTGAAGTCCCTGTGATCCCTGGAGGGGTTTCCAAGCCCCCCGTGGAGCTGTGGTGCTGAAGGCCAGGGGTCAGTGGTGCCCTGGCAGTTCTGGGGGAGCAATTGGACTGGATGAGCTGAAAGGGCTCTGCCAACCAAAACAATGCTTTCATTCTTGCTTGCTATAGATTGACTCTGATTCAATACTTAGGAAATTTCTTAGGATACCCCAGCTGATTTTTTTTTTTTTTTTTTCCTGGCTTAGTCAACCAGCCAGCATTTTAAACACAAAGGGTTAAAGAAGCACAAACATGAGTTGGAGTCTTACCAAATTTCCTTAGATAGTTTCTCCTGGAATCACCAGGAACACTGTTTATACTTCCTTAAGCTTTCAGGATGATTTCCAGATGGATGTTCTGGGATACCAGCTTTGTAAGCCAACCCATCCAACTGAAATGATGTGTGCCTGGACAGGTTCTCCACCGTGCCCTGGAGCCACCGGAGCTTACAGCAATTCCCAGGGATTCACACAGCTATGCCAGTGCTGGGGCTCTTCTCCAGAAGATGCACAGGCTGTGTCTGCTCTTGTCTTACTTTTTTATATTAAAAATCAGGGAAAATTCTAGCCTAGGCAGCAAAATCTTAATCTAGAAATACTTTATTATCCCATCTACAAGAATATCAAGTGGTTTAATGCTAAACTACACCACATTTAAAAGAAGAAGTAACAAGCTCTTTGGAAACCCATTAAAGTTCACATCAGTGTATTTGTTAAACACAAAGAGATGTTTCCTCGAGGCCCAATCCTGTGTTGCACCACAAAGTCATCTCAGTAAGTCAGGACAGCCTTGCAAAGGAGCAACAGTAGCCCTGGTGGGGCTGTTCCCTGAGCTGTGGGTGGCAGGCGTGGGAAAGGGCCGCAGGATTCACGGATACACCAAAACCTTCATGTGGTCCTTGAATCCCTGCAACAGTGCTGAGGGTGGCAGTGGATCTTGGGGAAAGAAAATACCACCCAGACATAAATATTGACACTTGAGAGAATATTTTATCAGATTCTCTGGATTCAGGGGAGAGAATGTGGGTAACTCCTGGGGATGCTGAACACTGACATATATTCTCTAGCAATTACTTTATCTAGGGAAAGACAGCTTCCATTTTACTCAGACAAGTAGAAAATTGCCTGTCTACACACCTGATAACCTAAACAGGAACAGAACAGCCTATTTACATTAAAAAAATATTAACTGTCCACCCATTTGCAGTGCTGTGGCTCAGCTGAGTGGGACTAGGGCAGCGGGCATCACTGTGTGCCTCTCTGTGTTGGTGTTGTACAGCAAGCCTGTTGCCAGGGAACATCTGTGTTGTTTGGCTTAATTTTTAATCTTTGGGGTTTTTTTTTTAAATACCAAGGGAACACCCCCCAAAGAAATGCTTTAGATGCCTCTGATCTCCCGTCCAACGCAGCAAAGTGAATCCTAAAGGCATGGTGGTAGCTCAACAGAAAAAAAAAGCAGCAAGCAGTGGTGCACGCAGCCGTGGCAGCTCAGTGGCAGCAATGGTCCCTGCTGTGCTTTCAGCCTGGGCCAGTTCCAGTTCTCCCAGCAGTTCTCAGGCAGAGCCTGGGAGCTGGCAGAGCACAGAGACAGGAGGCAGTTTGCAGGTGGTCACTGCTCAGAAAACACGGTAACCGGGCCGAGGGGGAACGCTCTGAGCCAGCCTCTTCCTTGCTGGAAAGAATTTGCCAGTGTTTTTACATTTACTACCATAACTATGAGCCACGTGCTCTCTTTTCTCTTTGTCAAGAGACTAGGATTCATAAAGTTAAAAACCAAAGGTAACCATACATGCCACGGTATCAACTCATACTGAGATTTAAGGTGCAAGGGGAAAAAGGGCTGGTAATCATATTGCTACAGAGGTGGTTTAAAGGCTAAATTAATCCTTGTTCTAAATTCACTGACCTTTATTTGTATGTCAGATCAATAATAATAAAATATTGGCAAAGTGATATAAAATAAGTTTCTCACAACCTTTGAGCGATGCTTTGTCATCCAAAAAGTTAGTTTAAAATTAGAAGAGCTTTGAGAACAACGAGTCCTCTTAGGATGGACAGGTATGTCAGGATCCAGCTCCCCTACTGTAAGATAGTTGTTTACCTCATTTGTAAAAACGTGACCATAAACTTTCCCGGTGAAAATTAATTCTCAAGACATTTAAAAAAAAAAATCAATTATCAAGCACAGGGCTTTGTTTCAAATCATGTTACATACTGAAAATTCATTCTGGACCATGGAATTATGGTGAGGGCGGCTTCTAGATTTATGTGTGTACCATCTGAAGGTTCTGCAGGTATCAATCTGCTCAGTCCCCCTGAAAACAGTGGTACAGGACACAATCTGTCTCTAAGCACCACACAGGTGCAGAACTGAAAATGGAGCCTACTTTCCTTTTTCAATCATCTTATTCCTTCCCCACCGGTACATCTGTCACTCACTTTAGCAGCTGGAACACCACAGAACACTAAAAACCTCTCTGTTAGAAAGCCATTTATAAATCATCCTTTTTCTGACTTAAATGACTTTTTCTGTGTAAGACACATCCTATGAATTCCCAACTATCTGAAGATAGTTTTACACCCAAGGTGAACGTTATGTGTGTTACTTTTAGAGTTTGTTAAATATTCATCAGACCCAAACTGACTAGCAGTGATTTACAGACACAACATTTATCGTGCAAAACTACACAAAGAAACCACGGAACGAAACACATTATTGAAGCCTCATTCTTCTGCAGCCTGTCTTTGGCTTTTTGGAGGTGCACACAGAAAGCAGTTCTTCACATTAATTCCCTCAGAGCCCAAACTGAAATGATTTCAAAGGTGGTGCCGGTTGCAAGTCCTTATAAGTCACTTTTAGCCCCATAAGGCACATTTTCAGTGAGCTATCTCCACTGGCAGGACCTCTAAACCACAGCACACCGGCTTTTGCCCCAGTATAACTAAACAAAGCACCCCCTGTTCCAGTGTGAACATGACTCAAGCAGTCGTCTGGGCTTAAGGACACGCTATCAAACCGCACACCAGGAGAAAGTGAGAAACTATCAGAGATGACAACAAACAGTGGTATTTGTGAAACAATAAATTCTTCCTAGGCAGAGTTTATAAACAAAATGTTGTTGCTCAGAGTACTTCAGCAGCAGCCCAGCGCTTACAGAGCAGAGCTATAAATGCTAACACCTCTCTATACCACAACCTACATCTTTCACCTACTGATCCTCCCAAAATGAGCCCTCAGACTACAGACATAGCAGGATATGGGATAATAATAATGAGCAATTAAGCACATAAGTTAAAGCTGGAAGTTTTCAATAAACAATTTAGGAATTTTGAAATTTAAGGGAGGGGAAAAAGAAAGTAGGTTAAGCTAGAAATAGATTTACTATCTGAAATCCAAGCCAAGTCTTAGAAACACAATCTTACTAAGGCTATATAACACAAGACTGCAATAACTCTGCTAAAAGCCAACTTAAATCCACTGCAGAGGAGCCTTAGTTGAGACTAAGAAGAAGAAAAGTGTCCCACCATTACATTATCAAACTCTATTAGAATAGTTAATTGCCCACATTTACAGTGATTTCATAATCTCCCATTACAGCAGCTGCAGGGAGGAGCAAGAGCAGGGGGAGATGGGGATTCTTGGCACCGAAGTCACAGAATCTATGCTAAAGGCTTATTAAGAGCATTTAATCCCTCTCCCTGCTGGTTCTGGATTGTCCCCCATTGTACACTTCCTAGTGCTTTGTCTAACCTAGTTTTAAACATCTCAAGCGATGGGAATGTCTTCAGTTCCCTTCAGAGATTACTTCAAGCCTAATGGATTTCACGGGCAGAGACACTTTTTGATATCCTGTGAACATTTGCCCTTACTTTAGTTCTTTTGATTAAGAAAGTGTCCTGCCTTCTCTTTTCCATGGGAAAAATATGAGCTATACCCCATCTACATTTAGCCCTGTACCCAGGGCTAAGCTACAGCAATTGCTTTATCACCCAATGACCCCTCCCCAGCAGAGAAGGGGGATTGGGAAGAGCAGAGGAGACCCGCAGGGTTTAATGAAACAGCAAAGCTAATACCAGTATAATGCATGTAACGTCATACTCAGCCCAGCAAACGTGCAGCAGTCACAACAAACAGGAAAACATCCCTAGGAGCATCTCAGAAGCAGGAAGAGGAGCAGGACTAGAAGAAGCCTCCTCTTCTTCAACCTTCCCCCTTTATACTGGGTATGATGTTACTGGGGTTGGAAACACCTGGAGCCAACTGGGGGCAGCTGCCCTGGCTGACTCCAAACTGCTCATGGCCTGCAGAGCATGGCTGGCCCAGGATTCTGTCCCACCCAAACCAGGACACCCATGAGTATTAGAAATTCCACCCCCGGGCCCTATCGTTGCACCTGTTGGCAGTTTTGAAGTGAGGGACCTGGAGGCTTTCCACCCCAGTAAAGCCAGTAGCAAGCCGCCAGCAGTATTCACCAGCAGTGTGGTCTTACTTTCTTCCCCAGCTGCTGCTGTGCCACAAGAAGTGGTTTCCATATGCGGCCCTCAGCCAGCTTCTTGTCACCACCCTCTTCCTAGGGGTTACACCCCCCTCCCACTCCTGATTTTTCTGGCTGAGCTATTGCTAGAATTGATGCTTAAAATGAGCCAGCTTGGCTAACGCCTGCTTGAGCAGTGAATTATTGCTTACCCACCTCTTCCAGGCTGACATGGGCTAGACAACCCTCCCAGCCACATCTCCTCAGCTGACGGGACAGAGGGTAACCCCCAGCCAGGTGATGCTTTCCCCCTTGATGCTGCAGAAGGGGAAATACAAACGTGAGCATTCACATTTGCTCCTTGCTCCTGATGTTCTGGGGAAACTGGGAATGGCTGGTGATAAGAGACATGTACACGCTGCAAGGAGACAGGTGAATGTTCTCCAGACTGAAAGTGCCTGGCTGAACCAGATTGACCTGGGCTTTGCACAGATGTCACCATAGTTGTGTCACAAAACCAATTTGCTACTTCACTTACTTTGATAACATTATTTAAAGTAAAAATACTTTCTTCTGAAGAAAAATCCCATTTTTGGCTCACTACAGGTGTTGGCTGTAACTCTGAAAAGGACTCACACACAAGTTGTGTGGCCCCAGGAACCGTGGCTGCAGATGCCAAGCCAACTGAGAGTGGGAGAGATGGACTCCAGGACATTGGAGGATCATAGACTGGTTTGGGTGGGAAGGGACCTTTCAAGCTCATCCAGTCCAACCCCCTGCAGGGAGCAGGGGCATCTGCACCTAGAGCAGGGTGCTCAGAGCCCCGGCCAACCTCCCCTG
>JANIJG010017809.1:0-18861 GCA_024611175.1 Megaceryle torquata | reverse complement strand
CCAGACACTATGCGTGCCTGCCTCTGCTAGGATGTTAATAAAACCCAAAGAAACCCAAGTGAGTTTACTCATACATCTAATTAAAAAAAAAAAAAAAAAAGTCAAAGAAATTCCCCTGTCAAGTAGGAAAAAGCCAACACCCCCCAAAAATGTTGAAATATTTTCTTTGTAAGGTGAAAGGACGTCGCAGCGTATTTTTACCTGGTATTCCCTTGTATCTGGATACACAGGAATAACGACCATTTACATTTGTTTAACGTCTCAGGAGTTCTTCGTCTGACCTAAGACTGACTTGATATGACTATTTAAAAATCAGATGTCATCAATTCTTAAAATACCTTAGGACATTGTAATAAGATGGTGTTATTTTAATAACTTAAAAATTACTACATCTATCAGGAGTGTTTTATTAAGTATCTGTTAATAAGGAAAGTGGCTACTACATAAGCATGCATGTTTTATGTTCCATATTTTTGTCTGTGTATATATAAGGAACAGTTTGAAGGGCTTTTATGGTGCAGACACAGCATTTAAATTGCTTTAATGCAATGATTACATTCCATAATTCAACTTTATCTCTTTTTAGCTGATCACAGTTTTTCTGAATGCTCTTAATATCTTAAAGATTTGAAAGCATTTTTATTTAATTATTTTTGGAAGAAGCATCACAAGTCATTTTCAGAATTTCCATTGGCTATTTACTTCTTTAGACCTTTAATCCTAAATGTATGTGCAAAATAAAAATTACTTTCCTTTTTGCTAGACTTTCATGCTGAAATAATAAATGCACTTAAAAGGCGGAATACATTTATTTACATTTCTCTATTTCTTTGTTTAATTTGCTCTGTGATTTTTGGATTACAGTTTTAAAGATCTGGATAGAAACTAGGCAAGATACATATATATACACACACGTATAATCTGATGTCAGGACTAAATTGTTCTGTACTGAGGAAAATCTTTGTACTTCCATATGACTCTTTTTATAAAAAGGTCTGTCTGTCTACAACTCATTTGAATTTTGAGGAGGACCCCATTTTGTAACTGGTTATATGGGAGTGAACTGCTGCGATACACAACATTTTATTTATGTCATATCTAATTGCCGAAGCTAGTTTTAATTTGTTGAGAATGTGCTTTGAAGATGCAAAGTGATACGTAAGTGCAAGTGTTGTCATACGGTTTTAATAAAACACTTGTTCCTTTAATGTTGAGCATCACCACAGTTCTACCAAACCGAGTGTTGGTGGATTGAACCTTAATAATTGGAGACCTTTGGATCTAAACTGGCCAAGAACGCTGCTGGTGGGAGTGCACGGCAAAGCTGCGCTCTACTAAATTAACAGTGTAGGTGAAATCCTCTAGTCAAAGGGAACTCTCCCTGTTCATCTCTGCTGCCGTGATTTTAGAAAAGAACCCACAAACCATGAAGAGATCCAAGAGCAGCAGTCGGAGCTTGTTTCCAGTTTGAAACTTGACACATTGTGCTGGGTAGCACCTGAAGTTTTAGCTGGCTTGCTCTCTGTGCTGTTTAACTGGCTTGTCTCAAAAAACAAACAAACCAAAGGCAGCTTCGGTGTCTGTAGTTGTTATTCAAAATACCATGTAATTATTATTTTTTTTTTCCTGATTTCTTAATTTGTTTTCTAGGTACTGAGTTTGTATTGTGAAGCTTGCAAGAAAGTCATCTTTCATGTTCCTTCTGAACTAGAAGCTGACACATTAGTTGGCAGAGGTGAGAAACTGCGAGAGGCCTGTCTTAACAATGCAACATTGCACCTCTGCTGGAGATGCTGCTAACAGCGAAGGGATGTGGGGTTTTTCATGGAATGAATGGATGACTGGACAGCCAGTTAAACAGCTGGATCAGCCTTTTTGTGAAGGATACGCCCTATGTTTGTTACGGATTTGAACGCTAGCTCCGCGCATCCGTGTGACTTTTGAATAAGCAGCTGTTGTCAGCTTACAGTAATTATTTTCACATTAGAATGGCAGAGTTTAATGTTTTCAATTTGGAGTCTAGGGCTTAGTATTTCAATAAGTGGCTTGATATTCCAAAGTGCACCCATAAGCCACAGAGTCATATGAAGGCAGTAAGTAATTTGGATAATGAAGAAGAAGGGAAAAAAAAAAAAAAAAAAGACAAGACCCAAGCACTCGGAAGCTGCTGGTCGGTGAAGCACAGGTGGGACTGCTCAGCAGTGCTGGGGCATTCAGGGCATGCAAGAGGACGTGTTGCAAAGGTGTCCTGTGTGCACGTTCATTTGGGAGAGGACTCTGGTCTGACTGGATGCCCTGTCTAGGTTTAGGGCAGTGTGCAGCTGGCTGAGAGGAATAGGGGAGACCAGAAGACACCTTATTCCTTTATTTTCCAACCAGTCTTTGAAAGGCAGCTTTTAAAGGTGTGGCATAGGAGCTACTGCTGGGTTGTGTGCTGCCTGAGACTGAATTTGAGGATTCAGATGCCTTGTGTTGGCCAGCTGAGCATAATGTTGACTCATGTAACCATCAGAAACTATCTCCAGTTGGATATTTTTGGAAATGCAGTGCTGTAATATGTAGCAGTATGAGACACCTTTAAGTAAGGCAGTGATATTCTCTTTAATATTCAATTTTTATTGTACAGGTTGACAAGGGAAAGGAGTCAGTGTTATTTATAGAAAGTCTAGGAAATATTTAATTGAGCAGTTAAAAGAAAGACTTGGGAAGAGGAAGGAAGAAATCGCATCATACTTAAAATTTTGTTTCCCATCTGCTCTTGCATTCCTGAAAGGAAATTTGTTTATTGAAAATATAATCAATACATGGGGTGGAATTAATCAGCTCTACTCTGGGGAATTTTGCAGTCAGCTTTCACAGAGCAAGGTACCATCTGCTGTGATGTCATTGGAAGAGTATTGAAAAGTTACAGTTTTGAGAATATGACACTGACACCTCTTGTTCTCTCCAGGTGTCATTTGCCTAAAGTTTAGGTCTCTGGCCTTCATCTTTTTTCAGGGTGCCAAACTGTTCTTAGTTCTGCAGTCCTATTGCAGTTCATTATGATTATCCTGTTGTTTTGTTTTGTTTTGGTTTTTTCTCCATCTGTAGTGCTGAGTTACTCATTGATGAATCAACTTTATTGAAGTGCATTAAAGATTATTTTAGTCACAAGGGATAGCAAATGCAGTAAAAAATACCTGAGAAGTATGCTGAACTTACCTGGTACTGCCTAGAAACTGCATGGGATCCTATCATGTACATATTAAAAAATTGTCAATTGTTTGTTCTAGAGTTAGTCTTTATCTCTCCCATCTGTCTGCATCATAATTTAAAGGCTTTTGTCCTCCCAAGACTATTAAATCACATGGTACCAGTCGGTGCTTTCCTCCTGAGGGCAAAACTTCCAAGATGTCACATCTCCAGTGGGCATTTGCATTAATTAATTATCTTCACTGACTTTGTGGGACAGAGAGCACAAGACAAATGTAATAGCAACTGATCCAATAATGAGCAAGTCCGCGGTGGGTTTTTTGCATTTATATGTATTAGTTCATCTCCAGTGCTTCAGTTTTACCAGTGTAATAGTGTCTTGTTGAAAGATATCAGTTAAGCACCCATGTCCTTTAGGAAACACTTAAGAACACAAGAGTGGAAATTAATGTAAACTTGGTCAAATCTGAGTGCATAAATGGATTCCAGTATCTGTATTTGTGATGATGAAATACTGAATAACCCAATTGTTGCAGATTCCGTGTGTCAGTAAATGTAATTTTTGTTTAGGGATTGGGTTTTTGGGAGGATGTTATTGTTCTTTGAATTGTCTGAATATTTTTTTCTTGCAGTTGATTTGAAAGAATGCCTTCAGTCTGCAGAATTTATCAGTTCCAGTGATGGGAACTTCAAAATCCTGGAGGATGGTTCTGTTTACACAACATCTGCGGTTTCTTTGTCTGCCGAGAAAAAGACTTTTACCATATTACTTAGAGACATTGATGAACAAGTACAAAAGAAAATACATGTTAGCTTGGTGGAAGAAGAAAAAAAGGTGAGCTTGTAATTTCAACATACCTTAGTTATTTAAAGTACTTCTTCACAGAGTACAGCTTCACGCTGGGTAGCTGTAGTTGAATTTTGGATTTCAAATAATCAGGCAAAGCACTCTGGTATAGAGTGTATTTTTATTTAGCAGTTGGTGATTATTGTGTTAAGTCAGCAGACTTCCTTTTTGAAGTGGGAGACACTAGCAAGAAGCTTAATGAGGAATGTCGAGAATTTTAAAAGCTATGTTTCAGGAATTAAATCAAATCTAATTCATACAAATTATTACAATGAATGAAAATACCCGTGATAGTATTTCAAGAGTTTAATCAGAAATGAGGACCTTGGGCAAACAAATGGTTAGCTAGAAAACTGGAACAGAGGGGGGGAAAAATGATGGAAACACAGGGCAGTAGTTAAGCAAAAATATACATAGTGAAGAGTATATAATTATATTTTTATCTTGTCTTTTTACCTTCTAGACCCAGACACAGAAGGCCAGGCATTCTAGAGACACAGTTCTCAAGCGAACCAAAAGAAGGTGGGGCCCTATTCCATCCGTTATGATAGAGAACTCACTGGGACCTTTTCCATTACAAATTCAGCAGGTATATTTTATACAGGTCCTAATTTTAAGACAAATGTTTTTTTCATATGTGACTTTTATGATAAGAAAAAAAAGCCAGCTCTTTCACTGATGCCATTTCTGCTATTATTCCTGTCTTGTTCTGTCCTGTTTGTTGTTTATCTTGTGATCTTGTAGCTGAAATAACTTGTGATTTTAACTGTTGGAATGAACTGAAAATATGCAAAAGTTGTAGAAAGGAGAGAGGCATGCTATCAGAAGAGAGCTCTTTGGCCTGGAAGTCAGTGAAGTGTGTAATTAAAAAAAAAAACACCAACACAACACACACACAAAAAAAAAACCCAAAACCAAACAACAACAACAACCCAAACAAAACAACAACAAACAAACCCCCACAAAATGTTGTCTAGAAAAAGGTTTTGTAGACACAGGGTGGGGGAAATCCTACCTGCATGTCTGCATTCTTCCTGGAGCTTGAGGTGTATACCTGTAGCACTGAAGACTAAGTAGGGCCTATATTATTAGGAAAAGTACCTACTGTAAGAAAACAGGTAGGCGTGAAAGAGAAATGCGAGAACTAAAGTTATCATAGATCCATCTAGCCCTCACTAGATTACAGAGTGGCTGATAGCAGATGTGCAGAGACAAGTGTAATAACAGAGTCTGTGCAGAGCAATCATTCTTCTACTAATCTTACCTTCCTAACTTCTGGCGTTCAGTAGGTAAGGAAAGTATTTGGGGAAGAGGGTGTTTCTAAGTAGATAACTGCTAATGTTGCCTCCTTGCAGCTTGTAATGAGATGTAGAGAGGCTGTCTGAGTTGGCACATCTCTGGACTATACTCTAGGTCCTCTCTCCCTCTCCCTTTCCCTTCCCTCCTTTCTTTCTTTTCTAGTTGCAAACCATATTTTCAATGGGTGCACAAACCCCCCAAAATCTGTTGGAACAGGGACAGAAAGAATAAGCCATCTGTATCTGAATGTGCCTTGTATGTTCAGTATTCTAGAGAGGTTAGATTTCAAAGTAACTTTTTCTGTTAATGCACAATGTAATTTCTTTAATTGTTTGGTAGTCCAAAATATTTCCGAGTTCAAATTGACTACCCCTTCTCATGTACACATATTATAAAGCAAGGCAGTTACGTGGCAAGCTGTTCTATTCTGTGAAATTTAAGCTGCTGAAGTAGAAATAAATTGTTTGGTTTTTTTAAGAGTTCCTGCTTGTGCTAAATATGTTCACGAGAAAGAGGAAGATGTATCAGAATGATGCTACTGTCTTGGGCTTAAAAACTTGTTCTTTATAGGTCCAGTCAGACACAGCTCAGAACTACACTATTTATTATTCTGCAAGTGGACCAGGAATTGATCAAGATCCAAAGGGTCTGTTTTACATAGAAAGAGAAACTGGAAATATCTTTGCAACTCGTGCAGTAGACCGTGAACAATATCCAAGCTTTCAGGTACAGGCCTAAAGAGTGTAAATATATATATGTGTGTGTGTGTGTGTATATATATATTTTTTTTTTTTTTTTTTTAATGCATATATTTGAAAGCTGGGTTTCAGGGGAAAATGGGAGCAGACAAGATCTGGAATCATCTGTCTGTTTCGAGTAGCGTGTTTGGTGTGAGAGAGATGAAATGAGTGACAAATAGCTGGTCATCTAAATCTTGAAAGCAGATTTGGTTTTCACTGCTTAGACTCTAATTACAGCATGACTGTAGTGAGCTATTGGATCTGCATCACTTTTGGGAAGAGTTGGAAGATATCCCAGTGTTTGTCAGAGAAGGATGAAAAGGTCTGTAGAAAAACAGGATCAGGAAAAACTCTAGACAGCTTTTTTGAGCCTCTCTCAAGCTGTTCAGTTTGGTATTCTGTTAACAAGGTGCACTGCTCTCTCTGCTGGCTGAGAAGGGTAAGAAAGCAGTTAGCAGAAACAGCCTCTGAATAGTTAGGTAATTTACAGCACCTGTTACTGCATTTTATTAGTTTATGCTGTAATGGACAAATAGTTTTCTGCTGTTCTCGATTTTGCTCCACACAGCAATATTTCCATCCAGAGTTTTGGTAAGGCTGAGAGTGCGTTATGCAGACACCGGGAAAATATGTGCTCAAGAGACTGGAAAAAAGTATTGGACAGAGTAGAGGGAGTGGGGAAAGAAAGTGATTCAAATACCTGTAGTGCTAGAAATGGAAAGGGAAAAGATTGGAAGACATTTAAAGGTTTTGTGCTGCTGTCATCATAAGATATCAGTCAGTTCCCCTTCTGTGTGCCTGAAGAGCCTGGCCTTGAGAAGGGTATGCTTGGCTGCTGCCTGTCATTTTACTGATTCCTCCATTGAACTAAAAGTGTAATAATACTTGACATGGCTTAAGCATGAAGAGAAGAACTGAATTTATGTCTTACAGATCATTTGCTTTGCAACCACTCCAGACGGTTATTCACCAGAGGTACCGCTCGTGCATACCATCAGGATAGAGGATGATAATGATAACGCTCCCTATTTCACACAGGAAGTTTTTGAGTTTTCTGTCCCTGAAAATTCCAAACCTGGTGAGAATTGTTTTAATTCAGTGAACACTGTTACCACTACTCAGCTCAGTTACTACCACTATGATGGGGTGTAATCCTGCCTTTGAATCCATTTCGGTGGGATATCCTAAGGAGTATTTCTTTACAGCAAAGGCTGAATTTACAAAGAGCAGCTCAAGGTATCTTAATAATTAGAAATTCCAAAATACCATCTCACTCATAGTGAAAGCATTGTTTAAAAAAGTTTTTAAAAACTGAGATGATTCAGTGTTTCTAAAACAGTGTAAGAGCTTCAGAACATTATTCTTTTCATTTTATCCAAAACCACCTGTTTCCATAAAATGTTTTGGTTGACAGAAAAATCAGATGCTGTAAGGTGTAAAATACCTTTGATTAAGTTTACAGTGTTTGTCTGAGCTACTGAACTAAGGTAGGACTTTTCCTGGCAGAGGGTGTGGGGGGGAGAAAGTTTTCTTCTGCCCATACCTGTAAAAGGAAGGGCTTTGCCCATTACTGACTTCATAGGTCTGTAACAGGACAAAAGCAGGGAGAAAGGTGGATCCCAGAAAATGAGGAATGCAAAAGCTGTGATTGATCTTTGCTCCTCTGCTAGGCTGGGGATACAGAGTGGGGAAAGTCTTATCTTGCTTCACAAAAAAAGAAGTAAAGTGTTGCCCCCTTCACCCCAAAACACCAGTTGCATTACATTCTCTGAGCTGTTGTGCTTCTTACTGAGTGAGTTACTGGTTTGAATTGAAGTTCTAAAAGCACTCAGGCTGCATGGATGAAGTACAGCAGT
Organism: Megaceryle torquata; assembly: GCA_024611175.1. Taxonomy (NCBI): domain Eukaryota; kingdom Metazoa; phylum Chordata; class Aves; order Coraciiformes; family Cerylidae; genus Megaceryle; species Megaceryle torquata. The sequence continues at coordinate 10,927 of JANIJG010017809.1, read as the reverse complement.
GCTCCCTGCGAGGCAGTCCTGCAGTTTGAACCATGTATGAAAGCGTGGAACCTCCCTCTCCACCTCCTGGCCATTTCTTTTCAGCTGTGTTTGGGATGCTCAATGAGAAGTTGCTCTCAGAAACACTAACAGAAGTCTAAATTTTAGTATTTAGTTTGATTATTCTTTCTGACAGCTGCAATAATAGCCAGAGGATTAAAAGACAATTTTACACAATTACTGTATTTTTACTACTACTTACTGTGGTTTTAATGTTATTTAGAGCTAAATGACCAAATAGCTATTTTTATGTATCTAAAATAGAAATAAACTGCTGAAATAATTTCTGATTTACACATTTTTTCTGCAGCTAAAAATGACTGTTGTGTTTACAGGTGTAGTCGTTGGAAGAGTGATTGCAGAGGACAGAGATGAGCCTTATACTCTGCATACTACACTGAAATACCGCATTGTGTCACAAAACCCACCAGTAACCCCAGCATTTTCTTTACATGGTGACACAGGTGTCATTTCTGTATTGCTACCGCAGCTGGACAGAGAGGTGATCTTTCCTTAAGCTGTCATCCAGTGCACACAGATACCTTATTAACTCTGAATTGCTGGCACAGAAATCACCAGATAAATAATTTCTGATACCCCTTTTTTGTTTCCCTCTCTAAGGAGCTTACAGAGCTTTCCAGAGACCTGTAATTGGTCCAACAGGTTTCTGCACAGATTACTGTATTCTAGCTAATCTTGGCAGGGGACCTCCTGCCAGTCTCCTGTTTGTCCTATGGATTGATAATCCTATGGATTTTTACTCTTTTTCATTAATCCCATGAGCCACTGTTTCCTCCTAATCAAGCTCCATTTGAGGTGTTTCTTGCTTCTTTACAGAGAAGATGAAGCAACTTTTCTGGGAGCAGTCAGTCACAAATGGTGACTATTGGGGGAAGGAGAGCTTGAAAAATTAGTCCACTGCCTGTCTCTTAAAGATTAAGTGGAACAGGAGATTTCTTTCCTCCACCTGAAAAACCTAATGCTGCTTCCAGGCACTTGGAACTGGAATTGCTGTCTTGATTTACAAACTCCCTCCTTTTGTGACAGTTGCCCTTTGTCCCCTTTTCAGTGTTGCTTAGGTATTAATAAGGCTGAAAAAAGCTGCCTGCTGTTGTGGTCAGGGATGTAAGTGGGCTGCTTATCAGTGATCCCCTTGGAACTGATAAGGGCACTGACTCCTATGCCAGCTGGAAACCTAAGGGAATACTCTGCTGCTCTGATGGGGAGACATAGATAGCTGATGAAAGTGCATTATTTGTATCTTCCAAAACTTCAGGTACTGGAAAATAATGCTGACATTGTAGGAAGCTTTTATTTGATGCAGGATAGAGTTTACACATTGCTAAAAATGTTACTTGTTTTCCTTTTGGAGCTACAGGGAAAAAAAAACCCAAACTTAATTGCTGGTTTTGTAGGGGATCACTGAATTCAGAGCAGAAATGGGGAACAAGAGTAAAATATTTAGTTCTATTCTTGTTTCTGACTATGTGATTAAGAAAAATGAGTATGACAAACTTCTGTATGCTTTTCTTTATCTTTTCAGCTGGTACCCCACTACAATTTGTTAGTTGAAGTGAGAGATATGGCAGGTCAGCCTTTTGGTTTGTGCACTACAGGAACAGTTGTCATTAAAATCGAAGATACAAATGACAATGCACCATCCTTTAAACAGATACAAGTAAGTCTTCATAAGTGAAATGTCTGTAAAAATTTTTTTTAAAAAAGACCATTTTTATATCTTTTCCATTTTCCTGGTGGGCAGTCCTTCAACTGTGAAGCCAAAAGCCATGAGACAATTAATGCCCATGTAGAAATTTGAGAATGCCCTGGTGGTTGTTTTGCTGTTTGGTAATTAGACCTATTGGGATATTAGTTGTTTTGAGTCCTTTGCTGTAGGTCTGTTGGGAGAAAGCTGATGTGATTCATTCACTCACTTCTGCTGCAATGCATAGTCCTAGAAATCCCATAAATCCCCATTTTCAAGGAGGGGACAGATTCACTCCTAAGCATAGTTGTGACCTTGTAACCATTTGACCAGCTGTTGGCTACTTCTGTGTTGCAAATGAAAATGTGTCTGAAGTGGATGAAAAGTATTTCAGCAAGATTTTCTATGACTTTCCAATTCTCTTTTTCTTCTACAAAAATACTGTTTCAACCCCTTCTTGTTCACCAAGAGCAACAACTCAGCCTTAAGTCTCTGCTTATTGGAGCCATGGGTATTACTCAGGACAGAGAGTATGTCTCAGTATCCATGTGTACAGCTCAACTACTGCAACAGATGTACTTATGAAAAATAATTAATTATCCATGAGGAATACACATAGCTTATCCTTTCCACTCATTACCGTAGAATATAATCAGTAATAATAATTCAGAATCACCCTTATCTGTGCTTCTTGAACTGGAGAGGGTCTGTAAAGATGATCAGAGGATTGGAAGTTGCCATACGAGGAAAGGCTGAGAGAACTGGGTTTGTTCAGCCTTGAGAAAAGAAGGCTCGGGAGACCTTACCGCCATATTCCAGTATCTCTCTGACTGTCTTTGAGTCACATGGAAAAGAGGAGAGGTAACGGATCAAGTTCCTCCTGGGACCATTCAGATTGGACACAAGGGGAAATTTTTTCACAGTGAGAACAATCAGCCATTGGAATAATCTTCCCAGGAAAGTGGTGGAGTCCCCAGTATTGGACACTTTGAAGAATCAGCTGGACAGGGTGCTGGGCCAGCTTGTCTAGACTGTGCTTTTGCCAAGAAAAGTTGGACCAGATGATCCTTGAGGTCCCTCCCAACCTGGTATTCTAAGATTGCGCAGAGTAACACAGCCCTTTAAAAAGATTTAAAAAAGAGAAATATTTTCCTCCTTTGCCAGACAGGTAGAGATGTATTTTATCCTTCTTCGTGTTTCTTGAAGTTGTTTGTTTATATATATGTGTAGCTTTTAATTTACCTTAATAACCTTTTCTAATGCTCAGCTTCATGTTTTATGCAAATTGGCACCTATAGCTAATGAATCTGAGGGGAACTGTGCTAATTTACCTTCCCTGGAAGGAGAACTCCAGACTTAACTATATAGGTGATAGTTTGAGTGTATGAAGGAGCTGAGATTTCAACTGTGCTGGGAGGAAAGGTTTCCTGTTTCACTTGGGGTGTAAGGGAAGAGTGGGGGAAATAAGCTAATTCATGAAAACAAATTAATACAGCAGCTTGGTAAATTGACCCCTTGGATTTAATAGAATGCTGTATTTAAATAAGACTGATTTAAATAGATTTTTTTTTTTTTTTTTTTTTTTTATACTTCAAGTTTGAAAAACGAGGGGAGGAGAACAGGGTGAATGTTGTAATACTAAGAGTCTCTGTCATTGATCTTGATGAACCTGGTTCGCCTGGCTCAGGAGCAGTGTATGAAATTATAAGAGGAAATGATGATCAGTCCTTTGAGATTACAACAGACAGAAACACAAATGAAGGAATACTGTGTGTTGTTAAGGTAAGTAAAAAAAGGAACTGCTAGAGGAAAATGTGTGTCTCTTCAGGTGTTGCTTTTAAAGCCAATAACCTAGAACTCATTTTTATTCAAAGAATGTCTGTAACTGTCAGGCAAATGATGTTTTCTTCCAGATCTGGACTCTCTTCTAGATCAGATTGCATAATGTACTGCAAACGAGGCTTGTGTGTGGTAGATAACCTACAAAACTCACCTTCCAGGCTGCTACTCAGTTTTGTGTGCACAGAATTCAAGGAATTCCCTTTTATTTGTCATTCCAGAAGAGCTTGATGCTTTTGCCCTGTCCACAGTTGAAGTTGTTTAGACTTAGGGATGTAACTGAGGAATGGCCGCGTTTTTAACAGAAAGGGGAGCATGGCAAAGGAGGGGAGGGATGAGCTCCTCCTCCAGTCTTCTCTCTGGGAGTTGATTAAATTAGCTAACTCAGCATAAATCTGTCCAGGTTTGATTTTGCAGGATAGTGACTTCAGTTGTGTTTTTCTGGGGTGTGAGGAAGTCCACGTATATGTGTTAACTTAGTTACTTACTGCACCTAGTCCTGTAGGGATGTGGGGTGAAGGCCCACTAGCTGTCCCTTTGCCTCCTCATGCCTCTTTTTCATTGTCTCTTAAAACTGCAATAACAGGTAAGTTCTAAGGAGCAGAGATTAATATTAAAATTTGAAGATGTAAATCATAAGGGTAGAGATGACAGGTTTTTTAATTATTATTTTTATTTACGATGGTTTTTTGTTGCTGGCAATTGTTAGAGCTTTTTCTAAAGCTCTGTCCCTGGTACATGAGCGCAGTTGAAATTCCTTCTGTTTGGTGCAGTACTGTGCTAGACGAGAGAGTGTTGTCTCTGAATAGGTCTGCTATAGGCATGCAATGCCCTTGGAGAGCTGGTCTGAAGAACAAGTTGCAGATACCTCCTGATCAACCTCACGGGTTCAGATGTATTGGCAATGGGTGAAGTCTTACTAGGAAATAAATGTAGCTCCCATCAAGAAGTGTGATTGACTTTTGCTGGAAAGGAAATAAGCATAACATAAAAAATGGCCAACTAGATGTGGGAGGAGAAAATCTCCCACCACACTTAATTCTTATTTTTGTTCTATTAGTAATTGACTATCAGAGTATTCATCTAAATTTTTATAGTGATGTTGCTTATCTTATTAGGGGTAGCCCCTCGGGTTCTTTTTGTTTTACTAACTTAGAACTTCTTTTTTCAAAATCCTGTCGCTTTACTGAGTCTCAAGCTGGATGTTTGAGAAGGTTAATTGACTTCTTTTATAAATAAATGTTGCACAGTTTTATCTAATCAGGCAGTGAAAATATTACTAAGTTTTGTATTGGTTTGAAGGTAAAAAACCCCACAACACCCCATCTTTGTTACAGGGACTGGACTATGAAAGCGCCAAGCAGAGGGTCCTCGTGATTGCAGTCAACAACGAGGCACCTTACATGCTGGCACCCCATTCACAACAGCTTTCCCAGAGCACCAGCTCTGTCACAGTGCACGTCCTGGATATGGATGAGGGGCCGGTGTTTAAACCCTGTCTGTTACGCATAAATGTAAAAGAATGTGAGGATATTGGGACAAGTATTGGGAGATATGTGGCAGAAGATCCAGAGACTGGAAATAGTGAAGGCATAAGGTATGAAACATTGTTCTCTGCTAGCTTATCTGGAATACAGCATGGGCGGGATATGGGAAGGGGAAGGAGTCGATGCAGTCTGTATGTGTGTGTGCGTGTGCACGCGTGACTGTATCAACACAGCTGTGGACATGGTCTTCAAAACACGTGTAGACCTGGCACTTCAGAACGAGGTTTAGCGGTCATGGTAGTGTTGGGTTGACGACTGGACTTGATTTTAGAGGTCTTTTCCAACCTTAATGATTCTATATATATGTACACATATGTCTGTGTGTATTTGAGATCTTTAACTAAGCAAACAAATTATTCTTGACAGCTACCGGATACCACCTGGCCAATGTAATTGGATCAACATAGATGAAAAATCGGGTGAAGTCAGAACCATTAAAGTCTTGGACCGGGATGTAGGAGAAATGAGGCGAGGTCAATGCAATATCACAGTCCTTGCAATAGACAGAAGTGAGTACCACATGATGTCAGTATTCTTTGTGGTCTAGAACAGATGTTTATGTGCAGATTTAGTGTGAGGACAGCTGTGCTGGTTCAGACCAGAGGCCTGCCTAGGTCATTGTCTCATCTTTGGGATAGCTCTGTCGAATGCTTAGGGAATATTATACAGCAGGGAAAGCATTTAAGAATTCGGGGCAAATTCTCAATGTTTTCAAAAGTTACCTGCTCCCATTTAAAATCTTTTGTAAAGTTTATATTCAGAGATTTTCCTGTGGATTGTATTCCTTTTATTTTCTGACTATTTTTTTTTTAACTGATGGTACCTGACAGCTATGAAGTTGACAACAGAGCAAGTAGAGAGAGAACTTTTGAAAAAAGTTGTTGACCTTGCAACTTCTAGTGTTTCCTTCTGTTTGACTTCTTGGTGTCTTGCTTTTGGAAACCCTTAATTTTAAAGGACCTCCAAGAATGGCTGTATTCCTTGCTGTAGGTTATTGCACTCTTTCTGTCATCTGGCTTCTGTAACAGTGGTCACACTGTGTTGCTCAGGTGATAAGCTCTTAGAAAATACTGTGATTGTAAGGGAAGGGTTGTACATTCAGATTCTCATTCTAAAACAGGTCTGGGTTCAAATTTAATGTGAATGATCATCTCTTCTTTCTGGTTGAGTATATGCATTTATTGTAGGAAAAGACAATTTTACATCAGCATCATCTACCCAAGAAGAATAAATACACCTTTCAATTCCCAATTGCTAAATGTAGCAAGTGGATTATCAAAGAAAAATGTTACACTGGATTATCAAAGAAAAATGTTACACTTACAGGTCACACTTAATTCTAAAATATATCTCTTACATTGAAAAGGAAGAATGGATGGCCTTTAAGTGTAATGGCAGGATTTAGTTCAAGCCTTCATGTGCTTAAAGATCAGTGGGAGTAAAGAGCAGCCCTTTAGAAGTTGCTTTACAGCTAAAATTTCTGGGTCCAAAGCTAGCACGTTAAGAATAAATGTAAATAATATGAGTTTAAATTGTTCAGAACTTCTGTTGCCTATAAAGTAATCTTGATACATGCATCTGCAGTCAGTTAGAGGAAGTTTTACAAGTAGACTTGATGTAATTTCACTGGAATGCATATACAAGCATTGACCATTCCTGTATTGGAAAAAAGTCATTAGAAGGGAGAGCCAGTTCGCTTCTTGCATGTAAACTTTGGTGTCACTGCTGAATCCTGCATGGGGGCTCAGAGCGAAGAGGACAGAAAGAAGACCACTGTTACTGAAAGTGTTTGTGTTCCCAGGGGAAGTGAGGGCAGGAAAACTGTATTTTTCTCCTTTCAGAAATAAAAAGACTGAAGACCTTCACTTTCTGCTTTTGACTCTCAGTTTGGCTGAGTCCTTTACCCCTAAGTTACGGGCTCTTTTCTTCTCTCATCCTCCTGTTAGAACAGCGTCCGTTCCCACACAGATACACTCAACAAAATACATCGTGTGCATATGGAGAGTATAGATCTTTGTGAGCTGTTGATCCATTCTACAGCCAGCCAAATGAAGAGAAGCAGTCAAGAGAGAGAGCTGTGGGAAGTCCCTCCATTTTCTTGGCTAAATTAGCAGCTGCTTTCCACCTTACTTACAAACTTGCATATTATGTGCGTCAATATGTGAATGTTAGAAGCTAGTGCTAAAAGTAGTTATTTTTATCTCCTAGATGGCAAAACAGGTACCGGAACAATCCAGGTTTGCATCCAGCCTGGGAACAAGAATTACCCCCGAATCACAAAAACTGACTATATAATGTGCAGAGACAGAAAACCAATCTGCCTTACTGCACAGGATGGTGACGAGGCTCCTTACAGCACACCCTTCGTGTATCGCATAACTGACCGTAGCTTGGCTTCCATGTGGAAGATCACTCGACACAATGGTATGTTAAGACCTCCTCCTCCTCACATAGCTGTGGGTTACTAGAGGAGGCTTTGCCACCTCTCCCTTGGGTGGTCTGTAAGAATATGTTGGAGGAATGTACATTTGGAGCTGGTGTAGTCACTGGGGCTAACAAGGGAGCCTTCATGATCTCTAGAGGTTCCCAAGTTTCATTTGCTGTATAGGAGATCAGGAGTATGCCAGAAATAGAGGGGGACAGCTGAAGTATTCTTTATTTTAACTATCCTGGGTTTGAACAGTTTGCAGAAGTTAAGAAGGTGGCACTCTTGGCATCACAAAGGCAAGGAGAAGGATGCTATATTCTGCCTCTTAAAGCAGAAACAAGAATTTCCTCCCAGCATCCTTGGGTCAGCATCAGCTGCTGTCTGAAATTATGAGGTGGGAGGAAAAAACCCCTGTGTAATGTGTTACATCAGCACATTTGGAGAAGGACATAATATGTTCATAATTCATATGGAATTTAAGAAGGGAATGGCTAATACGCCAAAGAAAAATACTACTTTTCTTAGGTTGCTATTATGAGGGAGAACTGGAAAAGTGAAACTACCTAAAATTGACTAGACGCTGACTAAAATCCTGGCAGGATTTTTTCTTAGTACTGCTTCCAGCCAGCATATTTTTGGTAAAGTTGAGCTGGGTGAAAGAAAACATTGCTGCCTCCCTTAACATAAATATATTAATTTTTATAATTTTGATATAAGTAGATAAGCAAATTGTTCCTGAAATAATTACTTTTTCTTAAAATTTGCTGATATAACAACTTCTGGCTGATGGTAGTTTCCTGGTGGGTGCCAGATAATGGCAACGAGAGCAGCACATACATTTGCTGCGTGTTGAATTTTGAATGAGCCTGAAAAGGGTCTGACTCTTATGATTACAATTGCATTTGTTATAATGGTTTCAGGTATCGTTAACACTAGATCTGCTTTTGTCTTGTGTGTGTTTTGGGGTTTTTTTTCCAGATAATTCTGTATATCTTTCACCAAAGGGTGATATTCCGTTTGGAATATACGAAATTCCTGTAAGTGTGAAGGATAATGGAGGAAAGGTAGGAGAGAACCGCGTGACAGTTAACGTCTGCGATTGCGTTACTCCAACTGAATGCAACGGCAACACCCGTCAGCTTGCTGGTGGAAACGTTACTCTTGGCATATGGGCCATCCTTGCAATGATCTTAGGGTCACTACTATTGCTGTGTAAGTACATGTGGGTTTGGTTCTTTGTTGGTTTTGTTTGGTTTTGGTTTTTTACACTTTTACAGTTAGCTGAGAGAACTTGATTCAAATATTTATTTAGGTGGTTGTATTGCCCTCGTCACTGACTTAACGTGACAGGCTTATTGCTCTCATCTTTTCCTGTAGCTACTCTGGGGGGATTTTTTTAAGTACATTTTATATAAGATGTTCTGTATGTTGATGTTAGCAAGGCCAAAAATCTGCATTTAACACCTGAACCAAAAGAGGATGGGACCTGTAGTGCTTACCAGATCTTGTCGTGAGGCGAGTATAGCGACGTTTGAGTTCTGGTTTGGGGATGCGCATTCCTACAAACAGAAATGCTGAAATCACTTTCCTAGAGCTTTTTGTGACCTTTTTTTTTTTTTTTTTTTTTTTGTATCATGGACTAAAACATGGAGTATCTGAGACATTACATTTCACAAGGGATTTTATGAGAGCCAGCGTAATGTTGGATAGGAGAGGGTGGTTACTTCACAACAGATTAAACTCTTGAATACATGCTGTGTTATTGGGGTTGCCCAAAGACTAACAGATTCTTAGCAGGTTCATATTTCTGCTAACCAGTGAGGCAGTGACAGGGATATGTAATAGCAAAGTCTTTTTTTTTTTTTTACCAGAATCAGACATAGTCTTAGTAATAACATCTTCAAAAATTGTCAGGGGACAGGATGTAGTAAGAGATAGGAGTTTGGGTGTGATTTAAAAATTTATTTACTTATTCTTTCTTCCTTCTTTTCTCTTTTTTTTCTGGTAATAATCAACCTGTCTTGCCCATGTTCAGTCTTGGCTAGCTGTTCTTACTCTGGTAGATGGAACCCTGGCACCTGCACGTTTTGAACGTTAGATACATCAGTGCTCTATCTAAACGGGGCAAGCACCCAAACTGGTGATACAGCCCAGAGGTGGAACTTTCAGGTGTGGGGATGCTTAGTAGAGGGACTGTGTGAACTGTCAGCTAGCCTTTTGTCTACCCCTTGACTGTAGCTCTCCCAGATAGACCCATTATTTTATCATGGCTAGGTTTGAGCCTGTGTGTCCTCTGCCCAGTGCTATTGCAGGTGTCATCTTCCCATCTGTCAGCATCAGGAGGGGACTTGGCAGAATCACTTGTGCAGATCTTGCTGATAGCTGCAGAGATGAATGAGCTCGAAAGTGGCTCTTGGCCCGTTTCCACACAAGTTTATTGTGCTCAGAGATCACATTGCTCACTGGACACTTAAACTGAACTGTCTGTTCCTCATGGGGTTCTTTATTTTTAAGCTATCAACTTGAAAAGACAGGGGAAAGGTGGTTCTTTCAATGAACTGTTTAGTCCTGTGTTTAGGAGAGGTATTAGCTGCTGATGGTTCCTTTATACAAAGTCCTTTCTGGTTGAGCGTCCATGATAACACAGAGTAGCTTTATAGGCAGAATAAGACAACTACAGGGAATTAAATGAGATTGTTCTGTACCATAATGCTTGAAGTTTTCCAGAGTTCTGTTGACTTTTTCAGGGTTGCAAAAGTTTCTGGTATTGTAGGAATAAGACATAATTTTTTCACCTGGATTTGGTATGAATTTTTATTACTGTGAAGTTCTGCAGTCACTATTTTCTTAAAGGAAGCTTGTGTTTCAGGGAAACAAAGATGTGGTTTATAAGACTGGAAAAAATTTGACAGTGTAGAGAACACTATATACTGTTTAAAAAAAAATTATACATGTACAGTTTTGAGTGTGATATTTTTGGAAATAAATTATTATTTTAAACCATACTTGATTTTTAAAAAAAAAATCCAAAAAGCTTAAGCATTTTAAAAGCTTAATACAAAAAAAATTCGTATTCAAAGAGAAGTAGCTTCCATTATGAGGTAAAATTCATAGTATCTTCCTCACTTCCTTTCCATAGTAATCCTGATCACAATTTGTGGCTGCTGTGGCGCTGGGGCAATGCAGAGGAATGTGACTGATGATTGTGCCAATCACAATTTAATCATTTCAAATACAGAAGCTCCAGGAGAAGAAGTGATGGTAAGTTGTCTATTTACTTCAGTGTAGGAACATGTAATTTAGATTTATAGAATCATTAGGGTTGGAAAGGACCTCTAGGATCATCGAGTCCAACCTTCATCCCAACAT
>JANIJG010017807.1:0-30916 GCA_024611175.1 Megaceryle torquata | reverse complement strand
CCTCAGGGCCCGCCCCCCCCCCCGCACCTCCGCAGCTCCTGAATCTTGTGCCGGTACTTCCCGTAGAAGGGGTTCTCCTCCAGCTCCGCCTCTCCCGAGCCTGGCCCCGGTCCCACCAGCTCCCGGCACGGCGGGGCCAGCAGCCCCAGCGGGCGGAGCGCTGCGCGGCTCCGCAGGGCCGCCCCCAGCCCCCAGGCCTGCAGCAGAGGCCCCGCCATGGCGCTCGCTCCCTCCCTCCCTCCCCTCCCCGCCCCCAGCCCGTCCGTCCGCCGCAGCGCTCCGCCCGCCACCCCGGCCCGGCCCAGCCGTTCCGTTCTGTTCCGTTCCGCCCCTGGAAAAAAAAAGGGTGGGAGCCGCAGGCTGAAAATGGAACTTTTATTGAGATAAATTAATAAGTCGCGTTACATGGTAAAAAGCGTGGAGTGCGGCAGCTCAAACCCGGTCAGCACGGTGTGGCTGCGCTCCCTGCCAGGGTCAGTAAGTGAACTGAGATACATGGAGCAGTCCCTACACAGAGGTCACCCCCCCAAAATAAAATAAAATAAAATAAAACCAAACCAACCAAATCGCAAATACAGCCCAAAAAGGAACGCGAGAATCGCAGCATAGCAGCAGCTCTCAGCAGCGCATCGCCCCGTTCCCACCCCCGGGCTGGTGGCTCTCCCCCTGACATTCCTCTGCTCTCAGACCTCTTTGGCCCAGCACTCGCCCCCCGAGACACGAGGCCTGCGCAGGCCCCTGCCCTACAGCCCCCCGGGAGCCCGCGCTCTGCAGGCCTGAGCTACAGCACAGAGCAGGGCTGGACAAGGGTATTTACTACGTCTGTGGGTTTCACGCCCTCTGCCCTCAGCAGCGTGACTAAGAGCTGGGGGAGGCAGCCAGCCGACCCCCAGCACCGGGGCTTGGGGAAGCACATGGTGGAGCAGAAGACACCCGGCTGCCCTTGGCCAAACGATGGCAAAAGCTGCGTGCAGGGACGACTGTTCGGTCATCCGGATTTGGACGTTAATTTGGATGTATTTTGCATTAAATTGATAGCACAAGGCCATCGTACAACAGCAGCAACTACAGCAATTAGCGACCAACGTGCAAATTAAGCAGCACCAGTGGACAGACGTGCCCCGCTGCCAACTACTGACCAGCTCAGCTACTTGGGACACGTGCAGAGGATGCGGGTGGCTGGAGCAGCACAAGCTTGTCTCTAGCTGACAGTTTGACTACTGCTGTAGAAGAGTCTCCTAAAAGGAAAGCAAACTGCAACAAACCGAAACACAGATTCACGAGGCGATACAATAATCCCTTAAATTTTAAGGTGAGTTAAATTCCATACAAATCAAACTTCCAAAAATATTTTGCAAACTCTGGCATATGGCTATGATACAGTATGTACAAATAAAATACCAGAATGGTTACATTTTATTGCTCTTTTTTTTTCTCCTTCTTGTATTTGGTTAAGGAATTATACAGTAGTGTATAAAAAGGTGTGGGAAGCAGCAAGAAGCAAGAGTTGGCTTCTTGTCCTCTCAAAAGCCAAGGTTGGTTGGTTTTGTTTTGAAATACTATGTTTTCAAACATCACATCAAAAGCATTTCCATATTGGGTCACATCTGCATTACCCAAACAGGATAGAAGAACAACAGTGAAAGAAGCCTATGCCATGGCTAACAGTGCTTCATTTCACACACTCCTTCACTGTTCCTTCACTCCTTCCAGAACAACTGTTCATAAAACATCCAGTCTGATGGTATATATGTCAGCAATTATGAACCCACTTCCACATCAGCTGATGTTTCAGCGAGGTGGGCAGCTTCAATTCGCTAATCATGCAAAAAAAAAAAAAGCCTCCCAACAAGTTCAGTAATGTTTGTGAGCAAAAATCACCTGACTTGGCCCTGATTTGGTCTACAAGACAATCTCTTCTGCAAGAGTCACTGTCTCTGTTCCAGGAGGTTATAAACACATTCTGTATTTAGATCCACTGGTATAAACAAACGCCAAAGTTCCTCTCTAGTGAGGAAGCGTGACTTAGAAGCCACACGCCTGCAGAGAACACCAATTGCACGCTCCTTCCCTGCTTTTTAGATCCTTCTGTTGGCGAGAACACAAAAGGCAGAGGTGCCAAGAAGCGACTGCATTCACATTAGCCAGGAAACAGCCCATGTCTGCTCTGGGACCTCCCCACCTGCTCACACACCTAGTGACACAGACCGAGCTTTACCTGGGACGCTTGAGAGTGACCCAAACAACTGTGGATGGAAGAAACTGGCAGCATCAGCAACCCTGCTCAAAGGATCTCCGGTGAGCAGTCAGTGACACCATCAGCACACCACTGGTGGTTCCTGAGGCATGAACTATTCAGGTGGCACTCAACAGGCTGCACTGTAGACTTGAACAGATGCTTAAGAAGTAAAAGTTATGCAATATTTTCAGATTTTAGGCTCATCACACAAAATGTAACCGGGATGCAACACAGCAAAGCTACAAGAATGCTGAAGTGAAAACCTGAGCACCTGGCAGGTAATTGCTCCTGGAGGCTCATGATATCAAAACACTTTCATCTCTTCCCTCTAAAAAAGAAATCCTGCTATAGATGGGTGTGATTTACCACTACTGCTTTCCTCAGAGTCCAAACTCAGTCATGGATATACTTAGTGAAAATCAGAAATTTAGCTGAAGCTCTTAACCACCCCCTTTAGGCTCAGTCTCTCCTTATAAACAGCTTACTACCAACACAGCCCCTGACACAAACTTCCCCTTAAATAAGCGTAGTTTACTCTACTTCAAATATTTACAAGCAGAAGAAGCCCATCTTGACAAGACAGATTTCCTTCTGCTCTACATAAAGTGCAGCTCTCTAATTTAAGGCAAATTTCAGTGAAATATAAAATAATAGTTTTATCTTAGTATGTACACATTGTAAATTAAAAACAAGAACTCCCTTGGAAAGAATGAGAGGACAATGCTTCCAAGTTTTGGAATTTCCCAGATTTTAACACAGTTCCAATATTATGTCCTATTGATATATAATTTTGTTATTTCTTTTCAATAAATGCAAATGAAGAGAGGTGGCAAATGTGTACAGTAATTTAGTGCCAAAGATCAGTAAAACACTGGGAAAGTGCAGACATCGTTTTTCATGTCCTGTAGTCTCCTTTAGCTACAGTAGCATCAGTCACTATCACATTTCTAAACATATATCCTAGACACCTAATGCTAATCTCAGTTCTTGCAATGAGTACTTCTCATCTCCATCTGTGTCAAATTCCTTAAAGCTCTGTGACTCTTGGGCTGTAGAGCCAAACAGCCTTTGAAGATCTTCATAGGATAGTTTTCCATCAGCATCTTCAGTTGCTTTTTCAAATATATTCTGAAGATCTGCAAAGAGAACAAGGATTGAAAAGCAGCTCCTTTAAGTACACAAATATTTTATAAGCTGCTCTCCCAGTTTTATTGCACTACGTCTTACTACCTAATAATTAAATAAAGCATCCTCAAGTATGTACTTTGCTTTCTGTGTTGTTGCAAGTTGTCTGTAATGGATGAGAAGGGGAAAAAAACCAACATAATGCACAAATATTTCTGGATTAAATTACATTCAAACTGAAAAAAGTAATCCCTATTTCTGGTCACGACTAACAGCCCATTCAACAACCACTAGCTGCATACAGATGCAGTCACCCTCCACCAAAGCAAGCTCTGAGTGACTGTTGCTATACCAACAGCACAAGATGATAGAAAGGGAAAAGGGTGAATTCATTTCCTGATGCAAAGCATTGCCCTTTCAGTAGCTGAAGGGACCACAAGAAGATCCAGAAACCCTTCATTTCACCACTGCTCTCAAAAAGAGAAAAAAAAAGCCCCCAACATGCACACTCACACCTACTTCATTTTCCTTCAGCACCCTAATTCTGCCCTTGACTTCTCTTCCTATTTCTGGGGCACCTGGTACAATACTTTAGCACTCAAAACAGTTATAACTCACTTATAATCCACACTCCTGTTTAAATCCCAGTTTCTTTTCTATTACACATGAGCTATTTTTAATGGGGATTTTTTGGTTGGTTGGGGTTTTTTGTGTGTTTTTCCATTTGTTTGTTGTTGGTTTTGTGTACATTTGTTTTTGTTGAGTGGTTTTTGGTTTGGGTGGTTTTTTATCTTTGGTTTTGTTTTGCTTGTGGAGTTTGGGGGTTTTTTGTTTGGTTTTTTGTTTTTTTCAAGTCCATAGTTCTCAAGCTTTTAAAATTCACCTCCCTTCTCCCAGAATGCCCAGACAGTACCATAATTCCAGTTACACTTATCTCCTAAACACTTACATGAAATATTCAGGAAAAGAAAAGGTCAGCCTAGAAAGGACATACCTTTGATGCTGGCAATTCCTGGTAAGGACAGATGTCTCAGCTGTCTGTTACTCTCTGTGTCGTCATCAGCTGACCTTGAAGTCAGCCTTGAAAGGTCTGTAGGCTTTGCTGTAGTACTCAGACTACTTTCAACTGTTCCAAAATAATTTGTGTTAGTCTTACTAAGGCCACAGAATTACAGTTAGCAGAGACAAACTAAAAAGGCAACTTGATAAAATTATATATATAGCTGGTTTTGTTAATCACAGATGCTGTAGGGGTAAGAATGCAGCAAAAACCTTTCAGTCTTGTCCTCTTTTACCAATAAGTGGAAGAACAGAAGGAAGGAAAACTTTTTTTGGACAGTTACACAGCTTTAATCTTCCACACTGTACGAGGACATAAGTATTTCTAAACCCTATACAAAAATGACTTGGAAGTGCTTTCTACTTCCCAGTTAGAAAGTGCAGAACAAACTTCATTAAGCTAATTACATCCACCCATCTGGGTTGTCTTTACCTTATCAATACTGGTGTCTATCTTCTCCACTAGACTTCCAAGTTGTTGCTTAGCAAATTAACAAGCACAGCTCTATTGTAATGAACTATTTAAAAACTTATCCTCAGTGCTACCTGAATATGCACAGCAAAAGTGCAGAGCTGAGCCAAGCCAGCAGATTCCCAGACCCTTCCTCTAGGTGAGATTTTGAACCCCCAAAAATAGATGTTACTGGGTATAAAGTTCTACAGGTTAATCACTGTTAACTGCAACCACTACATATATAATATATAATCTAGTATAGATTATATATCTATTATATTATTATATATAATATCTATTATATTATATAATAATAGATATGTAGAATATTCTTCACCAAAACCTTAAGGAGCTGTCTAAATTATCCACATTTATTAGCTATTCTTTAGATCACACAGGGAACCTTCAGGTTTATGGTTTCATATTATACAACTGCCTTACCATTCTTTGATGTCTCAATGGACTGGTGATTTTCTGGCTTGCCTGTGAGAGCACTGATCATTTGAAGCTTCTCTCTTAGTTTTAATACCTGAGAATCTCTAGTTCCTGCCTCCTGCATATGTAGGGAAAAAAAATTATTCTTAACAAGTACCTCTTTAGTAGATGGAGGAAAGTAAGTAATTTAAAATATGTATTTATTTTTAAGTGACTTGGAGGTCTCCAGGCTGATCAAATTTAAAATAAGTTTTAAAAAGCAAAAAATTCTATAGGAATAAATTCAGAGAGTCTGTAAAAAACCCACAGAAACAGCACCTCAACCTGAAAAGTAGGCAGCTGTTTTGGAGACACTGATTTCAAAAGTATCTGACATTTAATTTCCATATTTCTTATATAAATGAGCAAGAAACATTGTAACATAAACCAGTCAAAAACACCTGAGGTGAACATTTATCTATTACTTGAATTGCTTAATTGTTTCAAATATTTGTCTGCAGTATGGACTACCCTAGTGCAGGAGTCACTGTATCTCTGTCCCAGTAAAAAAACCACATTTTTAAGTCTGGAGCTCCTTTGCTCTTTTTATGATCAGGTTCCAGATGACAGGATGAGTTCACATCAATCCAAGCCTAGAACTGACAGTGCAGCCAGTTCACTCACCTGCCTTCTTTCCAGAAGATGGAACTAACCTCAGCAGTGCCCCCTCCTGCCCAGAACCCACAATCTGGCCATTCACTTAGCCTCTTAAACCTGATCCCAGCCACTCATCAGATCATTACTGAGAGGCAGCTTTCATCAATTCCTAGCACAAAGTTTCTCCAAAACAACAAAAGGAAGAGTTTAAACCTGGATAACACTGTAACCCCAGTCTACAGCATGAACCCACAATAGCTGGGCTAGCTTTGCTGACAGCTGGCTGCCAGAGTCCCCTGCTCCACTATCTGAACGTCCCAAGATTCCTTCAGCTGCAGAGCAGGATTTTACAGCAGCTCTGCTGTGTTATCCCCTATGTAGTCAGAATGGCAAGATTTTAAACTATGACAACTTTCCTTCCATCCTAATTGACTTCCTGTCATAAAAATGGGGTGGTTAAGCTCTCCTCCTACTCTGGACTTGTTGGTAAGATTAGCCTGCTTGATGATCTTTCCTCAATTAAGTCTCATTTAAAACATGATTATAAAGACAATGACATGCTCTACTAATCCAGTGTAATTTGTGTTTCTTTTCTTTACCTTCTGTTCTTTATCTGAAAGAGTTTCATTATTTAGTTGACCTTCATTTTCCACTTTTAAAGAGGTAGTTGCATCATTCCCCTACAAAAAACAATGGAGAGATCAGTTTGTTCATGTGCTTATTATTTTCTACAATGGAGTTTCTCTCCTTTGCATCTGGCAGGCATGAAGCAGGAAAAAAAAAAACCACCCACAGAACAAATACCTGCTCAAATAAACATGAAGACAGCAGGTTACGTAATTTACCACAGCAATGCCAACATGCTCCTTATTGCTAAACTTCCAGAACATGCTCTAGAGACCGGCCCTGGTCTGGCACACAAAAAGCACTGGAATGATTTATGAACATTTTTTTGATAATTTCAGGTCTGCTGGACAATCCAGGGACACACTTAGCTCCTCAGCTAGGTCTTAACAGACCCCAGAGTGCCTCCTTAAAGCAGAGAGAGTTTTGTGAATCAAATCCCATTAAGCAGTCACCCAAGTCTTAAATATCAAAATTTTTTGGACATTTTTTTTGTGGATTCTGCAGGAAAGAAATGACTACTTCAGAGATGTTCATAATGTTGGTTATCTGTTCAGAACCTTGGTTATCTGTTCAGAAATACAGAACAAATTCCCACCTTTTAAAATTAAATCCTAAGTGTCTCGAGCTTCATTCCAGAGTTTTCTTTAGGTAGGTTTGAAAAGCTCTGTTGTGTACAGAAAGTTTTGAAACTCCTAGCCTGAGTAGACACCCTTAGTCACCAACTACTCACCACACTAGATGACGAGTTCTCTCTTTTGTCCAGATTATTCATAGCAAGGGGAGAGTTTTCCAACAGCATAACCCTCCGGCTAAGGTTACCAAGGGCTGAATCCACATTTAGAAGCTTGATGTCATTCAACTTTTTGTACACCCCTACAGTATTATTTAGCTCTTCCAAAGCTGCATGCAGCGACTGGTTTTCCTGAAATATAAAACCAGCACATGTCAGTTTACTCAGCCTCTGCAGCACTCTTGCTATTAACACCACGCTGACTGACCCAGTTTAGCTGGGCAGACTTCAGACTGGCTCTCCACTGACACTGCTGAAAACTTTTAACTGGAAGTTTCCAGAAAGTTATTCCAGCTTTCAATGTTTGAAACGGATTCTTCCTCAGGGCTAGCCTCCTTGTTGCTAATACAGTCACTTCAGCTGTGCCAGCAAACACAGAAAGTTATTTATCTACTTTTCCAGGGCAAGCTTAGTAACCACACCAACTCTTTTCCCTACAAAAGCACACACTAGGCATATTTATACACAAGAATCATTTATAAGGAAGATATTGACTGCATTAGATGTAAATAAATGCAGTCATTCCCCTCCAACCCGTTCAGCTAAACACCCACACAGAAAGTTTTTTGGTCACTGAATCCCTGCTTTCCACACCTTATTACAGTGAGGGTGATTCAGTACATGCCACTCCCAGATCCGCTTCAGATTAGCAAATACCTGCCATAAAAATCCATCCAATAGAAAGCCTTTAACTCATTTCCATTTCCATGAGCAAAATACATCTAGAATTTGCTGGATATTCATTTCAGTCTTTTTACTCCTCATTCAGAACACAGAAAAATTACTCTCCTGTTTGCACCTTGTACTCTCAGGGTACTTTCCTGTTTGCACATGCACAGGAACAAGCTACAGCAAAATTTTATTTTGTTTTGTAGGATGCTATTTGTGTTGAACTGATAAAAGCCATACTTTTCTTGTACACTACAGCACTGCAAAACACACAAAGCTACACATCAGTGATACTTGTACCCATCTTCCTTATGCAAGAGAGGAAGAAAAAATATACCTTTTTACAATTTTCTGTCTGATTTCCTTCAGTCCTTGGTGCAACAGTGGAGGGAAGTGAAGGTATCTGCTTTAATTCCTTCTAAGGAAAGAAGGAGAAATGAGATTACCAAATGCCTGTAAAAAAAATACTAAGCTTTTAAACTGGCAGGCTGTAGCTAACAGGTGTTTTGCTACAATTATAGTCACTGATGTCTGTTTTGCATGTAGTATTTTAACTAGGCTAATACAGTTTTCTCCTTCAAACATATAAGGGGACAAATTAACTTTAATTAAAGCCTCCTAATTAGCTCTTCTCCCTCCAAGTGTTATGATAAACTTTTCACTGCTGCCACACACACTGCCACATCTGCAACATTTCCGTAGCACTCACTGACTGAATCAAGTTTTATCATGTGTCTAATTTAGATTTTATCTGCAAATAGTCTTATTAATGTTGTATTGCAGTTTAGCCAAGGAAAAAAATAATTATTGGTTGTTTGTTAACCCCAAGTGAGAGGCGAGTAGAAAGAAATGCAGAGAGAGAGGGAGGGAGGAAGGGAGGGAAGAAATGCAGAGAGAAGTTTCTAGAAAGTTTGGTCAGTAATTTCACCCTCATATGCATCCTTAATCCAACCAGCAAGCTCCACCTCAACACTCCTACCATCCCCAGACCCAAACCAGTGCAGAGAGCTACCACAAGCAGTACCCTGCAATACACAGCAACAGATTCTCAAATCTCCACGTCTGTGTGGTAGGAAGCAAAAAGTCTGCAGAATAAAAAGTGCAGCAGAGACCTCCAATTTTGGTTTCAAAGAAACACATACTTGGTACCATATCGGAGATGCCACAGAGGGTTCAAAGACTGGCTTCTTAATGTACCAGCACCTACTGAAACTTCAGAAGTATTCTGAAGGCACAAGGCTCAAATTCACAGTTCTTGCTTCATGTTAGGCAGGTAACCATTAAAAATGCAACATTAAATCAGTACATTTTCTTACCACATCATTCTGGAGTATTTCAATGGATTTCTTGTATTCTTCAATAGCTGTCTGCATATTCTCAACATCATGAGAAACACTGGTAAGCGTGCTACCTATGTTTGCCACAGTCTGGAATAAAGGACAACAAAAAAATCTCAGCCTTCCTCAAACTGCACTGTCCCAAAGTTTCAATCTGCTGAGCAGGATGTTTTGTTAGTGAAAAGGCAGGCAGGCTGCCACAGAAACATGCACATGAATTGGAAGTATTTAGAACTTTGTAGACAAAACTGCAGATTATAGATCACATCTCCAGGCTAATTAACAAAAACACACTCTACACCATGAGAGCTTAAGCTGGACAACCAAAATTAATGGGCTTGCTGCTCCCACTCCCAAAACCATAAAAATGTGCTGGCATGAATTAAAAAAAATCTTGCTATGAAGACATTTCTCTACAAGGAGTATTTGTATTGAATACAAGGATATTGACATCACTCATCCTGCTTTCATTGCCTGTCAGGGCTACTCATCAGCCACATCATACACTGCAAACCTAGCCTGCCTTCTGATGCAGGCCAGGATGCTGTTGGTCTTCCTGGCAACACTGCTGCCTCATATTCAACTGGCTGTCAACCAACACCCCCCCAGGGCATTTTCCACCAGGCAGCTTTCCAGCCACTCTGCTCCAAACCTGTAGTGTTGCAGGGGGTTGTGATCCATGTGCAGGGCCTGGAACTTGTTGGACTTCATACCACTGGCCTCAGCCCATCAATCTAGCCTGGCCAGATGCCTCTGTAGAGTTTTCCTACCCTCAAGCAGATCAATGCTCCCACCCAAGTTGGTATCCTCTACAAACTTAGAGGGTGCCTCAATCCTCTCATCCAGATCATTGTTAAAGACATTAAGGAGAACAAGCTCCAGTATTGATCCCCAGGGAACATCACTTGAGACCAGCCACCAACTGGATTTAACTCCAGTCTCCACAACACTTTGGGCTTGGCCATCTACCCATTTTTTTTACCAAGTGACAAGGATGCCTGTTCAAACCATGAGCAGTTGAGTTTCTCCAAGAGAATGCTGTGGGAAATGGCTTTACTGAAGTCTAGGTAGACAACATCCACAGCCTTTCCCTCATCCACTAAGCAGGTCACCTTGTCATGGAAGGAGATCAGGTTAGTCAAGCAGGACCTGCCTTTCATAAACCAGTGCTGACTGGGCCAAATTGCTTGCTCGTCCTGTAGGTGCCATGTGATGGCACTCAGCATGATCTGCTCCATAACCTTCCCTGGCACTAAGGTCAGACTGACAGGCCTGTAATTCCTTCCTCTGATTGTCCTCCTGGACCTCCTTGACTCCTTCCTGTGTCAAATTTTCTAACCTCAAATCAACGGGGACCTCTCTGGCCAGCCTGGACTGCTGATAGATGATTTCTTCCAAGAAAGGCAGGTAAATCCAAAGACAGCTGGATACAAGGGACAGGAGATTTTTCACCAGGGCTCTCAAAAGCCAGGCTACCCACTGAGGTTCTCCTGGGTGACAGGAGGTAGTGCAGCATGCACACAGATGTCAAAACCAAGGCCAAAGTCTTGAAACCCATTGCTTTTCATTGACATGACACAAACCATTTAAACCCCTTGCAAAATACCTTCTGGAAGGATTCCAGCTCTGGGTTTATTATATCAACCTTCCAAAACACAAATGCCAGAAGGATGGCATCAGGGTAGCACTGGAAAGAGATGCCACCTCTAACACCTTACTCAGACTCAACAGCCACTCAGAAGTTCCCAAGATCTTCAGTTTTCACAGTGTGACCAAGGACAGACCTATTTCAACATGAAAAAGCTTTCCCAGTCAGCAGATTGCTGCAAGCTGAAGAAACCTGTTGGCCCTAACACTTTCCCTGGTAGTACTGAAGGCAGTAAGGTAACAACAAGGTTTTTCTCTATTTTATATAAGTATATATATACACAATGTAGGTACAGATTACAGACAAGGTACTGCCTTAAGGCTTCCTTCTCATATAACATAGTGAAAATCCAGCACTCTCATAACAGCAAATTAGAAGCTTAGGAAATAGCTTTGTACTCCTCCCAGACAAAGAAATCCAAGCTGCCTGATCAGCCAAACCACACTAATTGCTTTGTATGTCGATAGTTTGTTGATTATACATTAATTTTTGTAGGCATAGGAAGTGAGAAGCAGAAATCCATAAAAGCTACAAAGACTGGACTGGCATTAGGTGCTAGCCCAATAGAAATGTTTATTGCTAAATAAACAGAACTGCCACAGAAGAGCAGGGGAAGCTTCAAAAAGCCATTCTTTTTGCTAAACTAAACCTTCTTTTGGCTCAGCTAAGGCACATGGTAAGGCACTGTATTAACAGAAGTCATTTTTAGAAGTACAGTTGTGTCACCCAGTAGGGTCCATCTCTCAAGGGATTGTAAGAAAACCATCCCAGTACAATTCATGTTTTTCTGTGCACGTTCTGAACACCAAGCAAGCTCCCACACTGATGTTCCAGGCCCCCCACCCACCTCACAACTGAGGCAGAGCCAGATGTAGGATTATATACTACTCAAGATGAAGAAGTCTTCCAGAAAGCAATTAATTTTCTCTTCCAATTAAAGCAGCTAAACAAACCACCTATTTGCAAGCACAAGTTGTAAATCCCCAGATAAGACTTTTTGAAAGTATCTTAAACAATACTGAGATTAGCAACCCAAAGGAAAGCAACCAGAAAGATCATCTCTAGGGTAAAGAAGTGACAACATAATACAAGCAAATGCATTTCCAGAAAGGGATGAAGCCTTCAAGCTTTTTACTTGCCATACATTATCATAGGACCATACAGCATCAAGTACATGAGGTCCAGTTGAAAAACAAGAGAAACTATTCCTCCCATGAACTCCTGGTGTCACTGCTGTCCCCAAGAGTCCAGCCACATCTTGTGGCACAGAACGTGTTTAGCAATAGCCACATTTACAGTACTTGCCTTCTGAAGTTTCTCTACTGTGAGAGGAAGAGAAATCAGATCAGAAGCAGACTTTATGTTGTTTTTGAGATGATTTACTGTTGAGGTCAATAGGGAGATCTAAAAACAAAGAGAGATATTTAGACAACAAAGCCCAATTCAGATCTTCCCCAATAGTAATGGCTTAATTTGTAACAGTAAAACATAAGCAAGACAAAATTATATATGTATACCCATACAAAACACCCCTGTCCCTAGGTTCAAAATCCTGCCTAGGCTATGTGAAAAATATTCTGCCTCTTGCAACAGAAGAAAGATGTATTTTAAAAAAAAAAAAATGAAAGCCATAAAAGCCCCTTCTATTCAATGAGGCACACTCTGCCTATTTTACATTCACCCCCCTCAAGAGGCTGCTGCCCCAAGAAAGACTGAAAGAAAAAAGTGTGGAAGCAGCCCTTACGTGAAGGAAACAGCCATTCCCTTCTGTATTGAGCAAACAAACCTGCCTGGCAGAAGCCAACAAAGCCACCCAACTTCTCTAGCTGAATGGCAGGTAAAGTTGCATGTGTCACCCACACCTTGAACAGCAACAACATGAGTTCAGCAGGTTAGCTCATTTTCTGTCATCTCTTTGACCCAGACAGCAAGTTACTCAGTGGGTCTTCAAGGTCACTTACTCCTTCTGACAGGTTGTCAAATATATTGACAACAACTACATGCTAGTCATTAATTGCTAGTCATTAATTGCTAGCACTATCACTTTGAGATCTATTTGTAGCTATCAGTAGTCAAATAATTTCTTCTCAGGTTTGACAACATAAAAGTAGAGCAGATAAAAGTCACTTTCTTTTGGTTCAAAAAAAAAGAAAGAAAAGTTTTTACAAGCTGAGGAAATGGGCAAGCCTAATTTTACTTTAGGCCAACACTGATCAGCTGACCAGAGCCTCTGGTTCCACAGCTGTGAATATTGGCTGAAATAATTCCCAGCAGCACATCCCAACAATTCCTGAAAAATAAAAATAAAATAAATCAGTAACTAAATTTTGATCCCCTGAAGAGTTGGCTCAGACTGTAACCAGACCCTGAAGCAACTTGAGGGCCTGCAAGTATCTTCAACATGCAGCTGCAGATGATGGTGTTTTACAAGCCCAGAGAAGCACCTGAATATCTGTGGATAATGCCAGGTACCAGAGAAAGCAAGTCACCTTTTCAAATGTATTTATGTGCCCCAGTAAGCACTTAACCACTGCACAGGACTGAAGAAAAACCAATCTGAGCAGACACCTCAGTACTCTTAAGAATTAAGCCCAAAGCACAAGCATCTGGGGGGGTTCCTCACAGGCACCTCTTGATACTACCAACTGTGAGCAGCTCTGAACCTTTACCCTCTGAGGCAAGAATTTCAGTAAGAGCCTTGCTGGATGCCTTGTTTAAAGCACGAATTAACACCCCAGCTGAGGAAGCAGCTTTCTGCTAAGTAGCTTAGTTCCAGTCATGTAAACAGAGCTAAGATTTACAGGGGCTCAGATTCTGAGTGTGTATTAGTAGATTTTATATTCACAAGACACCAGTACTTCATTTGTAGCAACATGAACTTGCACAGATTCAAGCATTTCCTTTCCTCACTTATGAAACATTTGCAAACAATCTCAGAAATTTGAAATGTCAAATCTCTCATCACAAACATCACAATTATTTGGCAGGTAAATTAAACGCTGCACGGTTCACAGGTTAAGTTCTGCCTGAAGTCTTTCCATCAGTTGCATAATTTCTCCTATTTGCAATCAGTCTCCAGTCCAACTGGATGCTCCAACTTTTTCTGCTTGTTTTATAATGAGGCTTATTCTCCATTTTAACTTTGAAAGTTTAGCATATGGTCACAGAAGTCCTTAGATAAAAGCTCAGCACTGCACTCAAAATTAATTTCTGTAAAAATAAATTCAAATGAAATATTTTTCAAAACCAAGCACTGATCCTACTCACCTGTTTATTGATCTCTGTGATATTTATCCAAATTTTACTTAGTCCCAATTCTCCAGTTTCAATTTGTTCTAGTTGCTTTTGCTTCTCCACTAAATCTTCATTCAGTTTAGGAATTTCTTGGAATGATGTCTTTTGATTGGATTCCACTAAGGAAAAATGAGAAAAAATAATTATATTTGTCAAAAAAAGAGTCAGACATCCAGGAAAACAACACTGAAAAGCAGAAAAGTTTCAAGCAGCAATATTTAGAGCAGTGAAATGATGCAGTAAGCATCTCCATACAGGTTTATTGCCAAATCAGAATTGTTTGTTCACAACAGCAGCTCTTATTTTTGTTTTAAGAGTACTAATGTCTGCAGAGAGAACCCAGAGAGACCATACTCAATTTCACACTTTGCAGCAGCACTGTCATTCTGGCAAGGCTCAGCAGGGCTTGATTTGATGCAGTTACTCTGCGTTACCTTCACAGAGGAACATGAAATAGTGATGGGACTGTGAATAAGAACTGCAAACAGCACCAGGGCAAAGGAGACACGGGAAAAGAACCTCAATGCCCTTTCTCAAACCTGGAAAGGGGCTGCTGATGAGGAAGGGAATTCCAAAGAGATTAAGGTGATTACAGTTGTTCCACGTGACAGAAAGACAACTAAAAAAAAAAAGTATAAACTTAGATGCTAACATCTGGTGGTAAACAAATCAGTAAACAAGGTCCTTGGAAATAAAGTCAGTTATTACTGCAATTAAGTACTCAAGGAAGGGGGAAACACACAGCTCAAATCAATTCAAGGGAGCCTCAGAAATGCAGCTCTACCAGGTCCAGTGACTAAGCTGTTTAGCTGCAAGTGCTCTTAGGCAATCCTAAGTCCGAGGAACACATAAGCAGAGGTTTAGAGATGCAGATGACAGGCTACTGCAAAACCTGCACCTCCACCCTGTAACTGGAACACTCCACAGCAAACAGGCTGCCAAGAGCAATGAGTGGGACCTATGTGGTACATAGCTGGCAGCAACCAGAACAAATCCCCGTGTGTGACCCATCTGGTCAAAAAGAAAAGCAGCCTTCCCGAGTGCTTCGCACCCATGGAGTGGATGCCCAAATACACACAACTGCAGAGCCCTGCATCTTCAAAACCCACTTCACTCTTCTTGAAGCAGGTCCTTCAAGAAAGGTCTTCACCTTGCTAGGTACAGAGTAATCTGCACTGACCTCCCAAGATGCAAATGACAGCTAAGACCTTGAAAGGTGTATTTTAGCCAAAAGAGACCAAGAGCTAACTGTGACACAAGCAGCTCACACTGAATCTGTTATTTCAGAGGTTTTTGTAGACAGTTATTTTCTGGTTTGCCACTCTCGCTGTGTGAGTCTGTCTGCAAAAAAATCATCTGCTGCTTTGTTGTTGTTTTCAATGCTATGCCTCCCTGTGAGGCTCCCACCCAGCTTCTAGGAAGTGCCATTACAGTGGCAAGGAAATCTCAGACTATTTTATCATGAGAGGAAGTATTAAATGCATAGCTTTTCTCTCAGAGCTGTTAAGGAGAAAACCAGCACATCTGTCACTGCCAGGCAGTAAGCTCAGACAGAAAAAATGCTTTAAGAACGAGGTTTGTGTAAAACAGGACAAAACTTACCTACTCCAAAGCCAGTAAATGTTGTCATTGTGCTAAACTTTTCCTGCCAGTGCATACTTAAAGCAGACTAGTCCAGGAGGAGTGGCAGTCAGCTTACCCAGCAGCCAGGAACAGTGACTGTCGAGCTGTTTGCTACACTCACAGCCACAAAGCAGAACCTGGAGCTGAAGGTATCCTCCCTAACAGGTGGATGCCAGTCACAGCTAACACCAGCAGCAAGGAATTTCTACACACATTTTCTCAATACCTCTTTTACCACAGGCAAATTGAGCCCTCTGCTTGCTCTTAATTGTTTAATTAGGATTTCAATTTCACCAGCCTTATTTTTTAAGGTCCTCTTCATGTCTTGAGCCCAAAAACTCTTAAGAGGAAAATCAAAGCTAGAGGATAAAACCCACAGTCAACAGCAGTGCTCCTCAGGCAAAAAACCCATAACTATCTTGCTTTCCTGAAGGAGCTGGAGACCACCTGAATGCTTAAGCTTCACTCTCTTCTGCTGCATTCACACAGCTCCTCATCTTAGCCTTGCATTTTTCAATATACAGGATTTTGAACACTACTAAAATAAGGCACCAAAACTCATCATGTGTCCAGAGGTGATGTAGAGAGAACCAAGAGCACGTTACATGCAAATCACACCCTTTCTTCATCAATGACCCAGATGTTTATACAATAGATTGCACCCTCAGCAAGGTCACAAAACTGGGAGGGGAGGCTGACACACCAGAAGGCTGTGCTGCTATCCAACAAGATCCAGACAGCCTAGAGAGACGGGTTAGTGGGAACCTCATGAAGGTCAATAAGGACAAGTGTAGTGTCCTGAATCTGGGGAGGAGTAACACCAGGCACCAGCACAGATTAGGGGTTGTCCTGCTGGAAAGCAGCACCATGGAGAAAGACCTTGGAGTCCTGGTAGACAGTAAGGTCTCCATGGGATGGCAATGGGTCCTTGTGGCCAGGAAGGCCAGTGGGCTCCTGGGGGGCATTAAGAAAACTGTGTCCAGGAGGTCTAGGGAGGTTCTCCTCCCCCTCTGCTCTGCTGAGACCACACCTGGAAACCTGTATCCAGTTTTGGGCTCCCCAATTCAAGAGAGACAGGGATCTGCTAGAAAGAGTCCAACAGATGCTACAAGGACAATTAAGGGACTGGAACATCTCTCCAATGAGGAAAGGCTGAGAGATCTGGGGCTGTTTAGTCTTGAGAATAAAAATCTGAGAGAGGATCTTATTAATGTCTATAAATATCTGAGGGGTGGGTGTCACGTGGAGGGGGCCAATCTCTTTTCCGTGGTGCCCAGTAACAGGGCACAGAAGAATGGGTATAACCTAGAACATGGAAAGTTCCACCCCAACAGAAGGAGAAACTTCTTCCCTGGGAGAGGGACAGAGCCTGGCCCAGGCTGCCCAGAAAGGCTGTGGAGTCTCCTGCTCTGGAGACTTTCCAGCCCCACCTGGATCTGTTCCTGTGTGGGCTGCCCTGGGTGACCTTGCTCTGGCAGGGGGGTTGAACTCCATGATCTCCAGAGGTCCCTTCCAGCCCCTGCCATTCTAGGATTCACTATACCTCAGCACTACTGAAATAATATTGAAATCTTACTTGGGCAGGGAAAACCTGAGACCTACACACAAGACACAGTAACTCCACACTTCCACGTATTAAAGATGCTGTAACTCCAGACCATATGTAACACAACATAAAAGCTGAAGAAGAACAGGTCAATGTAAGCAACACAAACATTCAGAGGCTACAAAGAAAACCATAATACCAGAGCAACATTCAAACTGCATTAATATCATTAGCAAGTATTATAGGTTTTTTTAAAAGAGATCAGGACAAGAATATTGTTTTCTGTTTGTGTTTTATCAAAATCTCTTAGACTGCTTTTTCAGGTCTGATCAGGGTTTTTTTTCTATTTAAATAAGGGCTTCCTTGGAAAACAACACTCCCAAGACAAAAGTCAGGAATTTTAGAAACAGACACAAGAACCCACAGGCCCACTTGTGTCCCTGCTCCTCAGAAGATGCAGATCAGGCATAAATATGTAATGTTTTCCTTAGAGTCACCCAGCCTCCAAGTGTTTTTTTGGATCAGAGGACTCCTGAATTCCAGAGTAGTTTGTCTACTTAGTATTTTCAGACTTCAAATAAGCAGGTAGGAGACAAAGCTCTTCACCCTGCCCAGAGCAAATGTCAAATAGAGTAGTTACACTTATACTTACTAGTCCGAAACTTCTCCTTTATTGCATCCAGATCCTCCTTGAGAGCCACCTGCATCCAGACTAAGCCAACACACGCCACCACACAGGCAGCCAGAATGACGAACGCACACAACGGGTAACAGAACTTGCAGCATCGGAGATAGTCTCCCCTGGATAAAACAAAATCAACAGATAGTAAATACTCAGCAGTACCTAGAAAAGTTTTATTTTAAATACCATTCTCTCAAAGCAAGGGCCAGCTCCGGAGCAGCCCACATTTTGGCTGCTAACAGCCTTTACAATACATGAAGGCTATACGGGGAGATCGGGGCTGTTACTCCATTCAGTTTATCCTCAGGAAGCACATTGGTGAGCAGCTGTCAGGTTTCCCTTACTAAGACTTCCTGCTCTGCTCACATAAACTCGCATTAGGAATATCTTTCCAAGAGCTTGGAAAGCAAGGATCAAGGACGGGTATTATCATAACATCATGAGAAATACTTTTAGAGTATCTTAAACTGAAAAGCTGAAGTTTCTCCACTGCATGCCTTCTTTTAGCTATTTTTAGAGGCTCATTAACAACACTGCTATTTAACTGAAAACTTTATTTATTAGCAAAAGTGCATCACGGCCACAAGAACAGCAGCGCCTCGCCAGGTTGCAGGTACAGGACTGAGCTAAACACGATACAGGACTGTACTGAACACACGTGGATATCTGTGCTCAACATTTCCAGCAGCTGCCCCCCAACCTGCCCCAAGGACTTGAGGTGCAGTAAGCGTAGAATAGAAAAGCCAAGAAAAAAAGCCAGAGGACGGTTCAGATCTATTTCTACCCCCAGACAGGAGACCGGTTGGGCCAGGCACACTCAGTGCGGCTCCAGGTCTCCTCTGAGAGCACCCAGGCCCCACAAACCCCCCTCCCCGAAACTGCGAAGCTATCCCGCCGAAGGCAACGCAGCGTCCCCAGCTCCGCTGCGGCGAGGCCGATGCTTGGAGTCGGAGACAGGGCCCCAGACGGGCTAGACCGGGCCGGGGACTCGGCCGGCGGCCCCGGAGACTCACTTGCCGCAGCGTCCCCGCGCTGCCGCGAACTCGTCCTCCTCGGAGCTGGACTCGGAGTCGGAGGCGGGAGGCTCGGTGCGCAGCAACCGGTGGCCCGAGCCCTTCTTAGCGGGCTTCTTCCTACGGCCGTCGGCGGCCAGGCCGATGAGGGCGTTCAGCTCCTTCCGCTTCTTCATCCTCTTGTGGGCCGGCGGCACGGCCGGCGGTTGGCTCCCGCCTCCCTCCTCCTCTTCCTCCGCCGCCGCCGCCAGCGCGCCCCAGCTCGCCAGCCTGCGGCCCGGCCGCAGCTACAGGCGCTCCGCGGGGCCGCGGCCGCTGCTCCCCCGCCGGCCCCGCGGCAGCACTCCCGGCCCCGCTACCTCCGCCCGCCCCGCCCGCGCCATGGCTGCTCCCGGCCCCGCCGCGACCCGCCCCCTCCACCTGCCAGCAAGCCGCGTCCCCATTGGGCGATGCGGGACCGCCCCTCTCGAGGCTTAAAGACACAAACACAGCCGTCACGGGGACCGGTAAACAGGCAGAGGAATCGTAGGTTCGAGTCCCGTCCCCGACAAGTGGAGAAGAGCGGTGAAGGAGACGGATAGACGCGGACAGTAAGAGGCTGAGCGGAGTGGCGCAATGCGGCTGGTGCCTCCCTCCGCGGTTACCCACCGTCCCCTCTCCCGCCAGCCTCGGCGAGGCCCTTGCTCCCAGGGATGACTGTGGCAGGGAAGCGGCGTTGCCCGGCAGGAGCCTGCCCCCTGCCGGCCGCACCGCTGCCGCGTTACCCAGCCGCCAACAGCCCCGTGCGGGACACCCGGCGCTCGGTGCGGACGAGATGTTGTCTCGGCCGCGTTGAAGACGCGGCTTAACAATGACAGCTCGCCCGGGAGGCGGGGAAGGAAAGGGGGGAAGGCGGGGGGAAGCTGCCAGCCGGGATGGGAATGGATGGAGATGAGGGTGAAATCCTGAGTGGCAGGATATGTGATGAAGACCTCGGGGGAGGAAGCCCAGGCTACGCCTATTTTCTCCTTTAGGTTTGTGTGCCCTAAAAGAACTGCAAGTACAGGAGCGATGTCCCCAAACACCGGCTCCTCACGCCCGCCGGGATGGTCGTTACACACCCTCACCCAGCCAGGCTCGTTACGCCCCGATCGCGCTCGTCCTTTGCCGTTCTCCCCGGTGGCAGCGCGGGGGTGGGGTGAACACCCCCCCCCGAGCGGTGCCGGGGCCGTTCGGGGGCAGGCAGCCGGCCGGGGCCCTCTCAGCTGACAGTGCTGCCGCCCTTCCTCTTCCCCGGGCTGTCAGCTCCTTTCCCCGCTCCTCAACCGACATCCCCGCCGGCGCCGGCGCCTGCGGTCCCCGGTGCGCTAAGAGCCGGTACAGGCACCAGCTTTGAGCTCATTTTGCGGTGCGTTTCCCGAAGCCCCGCGGGATGTTTCCCTCGCAACAAGCTCTGACGTGATTTGGCAGCCGCTCGGACTCTCAACCTTGCCTCTCCGCTCTGCATTGGCTGAACGCGGCCGGTGCCCGGCCCGGGCGGAGGCACCGGCCTCCGCCTTGAGCCCGCCGGCAGTCGTCGGTCGCTGCCTTCGCCGAGGGGGATGAAGCTCTCCTGGCTGGGCGTGGATGTCTCTCGGGTGCTGCATTTGGCTGCCGTGTTTTGCCTGACCTGCGTGCTGCTGAAGGCCATCCAGCTCTACCACCGGCGGCGGGAGCTGCTCCGGGCGCTGGCCGACTTCCCCGGGCACCCGACCCACTGGCTCTTCGGCCACGTCCACGAGGTAGGGCGAGAGCCGGCTCTGCACTGCCGGGGGGAAGGAGGGACCGCGGGGAGCTGTTTTTCCCCCGTGGTGGGGAATGGTGCTAGTGGGACTTGTCCCTATGGTCAAGGAGAATTGCTTCTCCCGGTCCCCGGGGGAAGGGGAAGGTGGGCATCCTTTTTCTCAGCCATACAAACTTCTTCCTCAGCACAAGAATGATGTGAACCTGTTGGAGCAGGTCCAGAGGGGGACCACAAAAATGGTCAGAGGGCTGGAGCACCTCTCCTATGCGGAAAAGCTGAGAGAATTTGAGTTGTTCTGCCTGGAGAAGAGAATACTTTGGGGAGTCCTTCTTGCGGCCTTTCAGCACTTAAAGGGGGCTATAAGAAAGATGGGGACAATCCTTTTAGCAGCACCCATTCAACGGGACAATGGGTAATGCTTTTAAACTAAAAGAGAGGAGATTAGCCTAGATATATGGAAGAATTTTTTTGCAACGAGGGTGGTGAAACATTGGCCCAGGTTGCCCAGAGACATGGTCGATGCCCCATCCCTGGAACCCAGGTCAGGTTGGACAGGACTCTGAGCAACCTGATCAAGTTAATGCCCCCGGTCACTGCAGGGGGGTTGTACTAGATGACCTTTAAACGTCCTTTCCAACCCAAACCTTTCTATGATTCCTTGCCAGCTTGCATCAGCTTCATGGCCAAGTGAGCCAGACAGGGCATTATCATTTTGAGTCCCATTTAAGCCACAAAATACATCCCAGGTATAGCATCCAGCACAGGGGCTATGGATCTTCCTAAGGTTGCATTAAAGCCACAACAACTAAACCCGTGTACATAAGCAAGCCTTGTTCTGGGCACTCATGACATGGGTGACTCTTCCCCGAGGTATGCACTTGCCCACACCAGCATGGCCACCTTGACAAACAGATTTGCACCACTCATCGGCAGCTTCCTGAGGAGTAACCAAGCTGCTTGATGCAAAAGACTTTCCCATGCATGCTAAAAGCTGCTTCAAATCACCCTGACCTCTCCTGGGCTGTGCTGATGCCCTGCTCTGGTCAAATCTGTGGTGCATTAAATAACTGGCACCCTGAAAAGTAGCTGGGTAGCCTGGAGGGGACCTCCTAGGGTTTGTCTTTGTTCCACCGTGGCCCCAGTTTTGCTGCGCTGGACAGGACAGCCAGTCTTTTGGCAATGTAAGCGTGAAGACAGGCCAGTTCAGGGCTTTGTTGTGCTGCCAGTTAGACTTTAAAACTGCAATTAAATAAAGTATGTCCCCCTGTTTGTCAGTTGTGACTATTTACCCTGTAATGGAATTTAGCCATTTTATGCCAATCACTCATTCCCATCAGTTCTTCATGACTCGACTTTTACCACAACAAGAGTTTCTGAAGAATTCCTGTTTTGCAAATTTAATCAGTCGGTGAGGAAAACCATGAGCCAGTGAGGAAACTGGCAGTGCCATGGGCACATGCTGAATACAAAGTTTACACGCACCTCAGAGGAGGACCTGAGAGCTGTATTCCAGGAGAGCACTGATATTTCCTATTCAGTTCATTTCAAGGGATTATTTGCCAGTTTTGTTTCAGGCCAGTTTAATATCTCAACTCTATTTGTGATGTAGAAATTGCATTAAAATACGAGGAGAGGTTGTGCAGAGCTGTTCAGTCTCCCTGTAGCAGCATGGCTTAATTAAAACCCAGAGTGACAGCCCCGAGCTGGCCAGACTGACTTCCCATGGCCATGGCTGGTGGGAAGCAGAGGAGAGCAGGGTCACTGCCCCACAACACGGGGGGCTGTCTGTCCCTCAGCAGCCCTTTGCCTGCAGGCAGCTGGTGTAGGGCAGCCAGCCTGGTTCTGACTGGGCATGGTGCAGCTTCATGTTCAGATTTCAGCTCCTGTGTTTTCTATTTCATTTGCTATCGGTGCGTAGTCATTAAAAGCACCTTTAAGTGCCTCTTCCCAGACGCTTTTAGCGTTGGCTCCATTTCAAAACTTGCATTTCAATGTGAGATCAGGCTATTACCCTTCTTTAAATGGGGGTTATACTTTTCTTTTCAAGCTCCCAAGGGAGGGAGAAGTAGAAGTGATGATCTTTCGTGCAGAGCCTGGTAGCTGCAGCCCTGGTTAAGAAGCAGGAGTTTTCAATTCCTGCTCCTCTGCAGCCCACAGGACTTGACACCCCATGCCCCGGGAGTGCTCAGTACAGCAGGGAGAGGTTATTTACCTTGGAGGTAATAACATCTCCTCTCAAATAAACTCATCTCACCCTCTGCCAGCAGGGATGGTTCTTGATAGCACAAACCAAGGACAGTGCTGCAAAGCCAAGGTTGGATTCAAAGGCTTCTAGCTTCAGGACTTCTGCCAGCTCAGCATCCTCCAATTACTTCCATTTATGCTTTCTGTGGTTTTGGGGTGGGGCAGAAGCACAGGCAGACATATCAAAGGGATTTCCATGCATTGAAGTGTCACTCAGCTAAAGGCACCATGCTGAGCCCCACTTCTGCTGGCATTGCCAGCTGGGGAGGGCTGCCTCCTTTTACCCAAAAACTTCTTCCCTGCAACCAGAGAAATTCTTCTTTTTAATAAGTCCAAAGTCTCCAATGTGAGCAAAAGAAGTTGAACGATAACTTTCTATCATAAATGATAACTGGATGTAGTTCGGCGTTCTGCCAAATGGGAGAGACACACGGGGTGTGCTGCAGGGCCCCCCTGCCCCAGCTCACAGGGAAGGGGGCTCAGCCTTAGAGCAGAGAGCCTGGCTGTGTCCACACACAGCCTGTGCAGTCCCCT
This sequence comes from Megaceryle torquata, assembly GCA_024611175.1. Lineage (NCBI taxonomy): Eukaryota > Metazoa > Chordata > Aves > Coraciiformes > Cerylidae > Megaceryle > Megaceryle torquata. Next base: position 7,199 of record JANIJG010017807.1, on the reverse strand, counting down.
GCCTGATGCCCCACAGCTCCTGAGGTGGGTGATTATCTGAGCACAAGTCATCTCCTGGGTTGACAAACACTAGACAAACTCAAAACTGAGGGGAGCTAACTTCAGCCCCATTGCAACTGAGCAAATACTCCCCTGATTCAGTCAATATAGGGTGACTGTGTAGCTGATTTCTGCACCACTATGCAAATTTAATTGAACTTCAAGCTTCAAGTCAAAGCAGCAGGAGCTGTGTGAGCCCTAGCTCACAAAAATCCTTCCCCCCACATATTGTGTCAGATTCATCTTTGTTCAAAGAAAAGGGAATTCCTACACTGTTTTTTTCTCTGTGATCTGGTTTTTTCTGCCTGTGACTTTGGATCTTTCCACCAATCTTTCCACTTGTTCTTCGGTTATTGCCAGTTTAATATACAACAACACTGGCTATAAAAGCAATAAAATGGTGATCACTTCAGAAGAGGAAACCCACTGGTGTTGCTGATACAAATGCTGGTGCTCACATTAAAAAACCCTCATGAAAAAAACCAACCTCACATTAAAAAAACCAAGCTCAGCATGCAGCTTCAAGGGACCAATGGTGAACCTTTCTGGGAGCACCAGCTCTTCTTTAAATTCAATTCCTGGAAATCAATGAAATCTTAATCTCATGTTATTAACCAGCAACTCCTCCTCTGTACACTCTGCCAGTGGCTGTGAACTCCGTCTGGTGAAATTTTACCTGGCCTTCTTCACCTCAATGGCTGGAGGAAGCCATGGCCCAGGTTTCCCACTCAGGAGGCATCGTTGCACTGGGGCAGACACAGCAGCGATGCCGTTGGCTTCTGTAAAAGTGTTGCTGTATTTTCTCAGGGCTGCAGGGTGCTCATTGCTCAGCCATGCGCAAGTGAGAACATATTTTCAATGCAGATGCTGTCTGGGGCAAATCTGAATCTTCTTTGGGGTAGCAATGGAAAAAGAGCAGATAATGTACGTGAACTGATAGGCACCATCACTGTCCCAAAGGATGTTCTCCATGGTTTATTATTTTATATGATATTTAAAAGTAACAAGCAATACTACTTCTCATGCTCTGCAAACCCAGAGAGACAAGACCTTGTTTGTGGTGACCTGGTTTTGTGATACAGAAAGACCTGGTGCTTTTTAAGAAAGTGGTTTAGGAGATTTTGTTTGTTTGTTTGTTTGTTTTCACCAAATCTAAGCATTCTTTCTCTTTTTAATTCCCCACAACTACAGTTTCTCAAGGAGGAAGAGGTGCTGGATAAGGTGGAGATCTGGGCACAGAAGTACCTATACGCTCACCCTCTCTGGTTCGGGAGTTTCTCTGCTTTCCTGGTTGTCACCGATCCCGACTATGCCAAGGCTCTGTTGGCCAGAGGAGGTGAGGAGATGATGCCTTCAGCTGTGGAGTGACAGCCACAGCCTACAGATTTCCTATGGCAGCCTAAAAATTCACAGCAAGGCCGGGTTTCACAGAAAAGTTGTCATGAGGAAATCATCTAAAGCCATAGAGAGACACCCCTCTCTTGTGCCATGCCCTCGGTCCTTCAGCACAGGGCTGTGAGAGTAACTGGAACCCCTCCAAACCTGGCAAATCAAACTTTCTCAAATGCTCCTTGAAAAGTTATCTTCTCGGTGCCTGGTCCCAGCAAGAAGAAGACATCTGGAAGCTTTTTTTTTTTTTTTCCTCAGCTCAGCCCCCTGGCTGCTGCTGTGGAGCTGTATCCAGAGAGAAAGGTCCTGTCTGAGAGGGTTAATCATTTATTGCACAGCACAGACTTTGGACTTCCAATATTCTCGTGCTTTCCATTCTGGGCATCTGCTTTTATACATGTTTCTTGCAGCTGGACCAAAATATGTTGTTTAGTTGTGAAATAGTGTTTAATTCTGCAAGGATGCTATCGATTCTGCTCCTGACCCAACTGAGCCCAGGGGGAGCTTTCAGGTGCAAACCAGTGGGTTGGTGCCACTGAAACATTTACCATTTTATTTTCTCTTTCTTGATGATTTGTTTGGTTTTTTTTTTACAGATCCCAAGGATAACATCAGCTATAAACACCTCGTCCCATGGATTGGTATGTATTCCTACTAGGAGTTATTCTGAAGTTGGTCAAAAACATGCTATAAATAAAGAGCATTGTGCTTATTCCTCGATGCAGTGATAGCTAAAAGCTTCCAGAAATGATTACGTTTGTTGAAAAAGGTGTTAAATAATGTTGAGGATTTTTTGTGATTTGAGGAAAGGAAGTTCAGGCAGAGCCATACATACACATAAGAAACACTTGCATGTCCATAGGTAGCAAAGTGTGGTGACAGGAGAAGCTCAAATTTGGTGGAGGACTGGTGGAAATACATCTGCTGAGCTGAACTTCTCAGCTCCATCAGTGTTAGTGTTTCTTTTTGGAGGCAGTGCTGTGTTATTTGGGTAAGCAGGGCTCTGCTCAGCTCTGGGAACCCCAGAGCTGACAGCAGCGTTTGGAAACACTCCTAGCAGCTCAGACAGCAGAGTTAATTGTGTTCCTTGTATGATGGCAGAGGCTGTGTCCACAGGCAGTGAAAGCAGCCTGCTTGTGCCCAGCAAAACACACCTTGCCTGTGTTTCCCCAGGCAATGGGCTGCTGATCTTACACGGGCCAAAGTGGCATCAGCATCGAAAGCTCCTGACTCCGGGGTTTCATTACGATGTCTTGAAACCATACGTGTCCCTGATGGCAGAGTCTACTAACGTGATGCTGGTAAGGCTCATAGCTTATGCTCCTCTCTCTGCCCTGTTTTCTTTTCCCTGATCCTGCCTGGTTATTAGGTAAATGCTGGAGCAGCTTTTTCTTGCAGTGCCCTTACTCACAGCCTGGTAATTCTGTAAGAACAGGCTGAAGTGGTCGAGGTTTCTGAGCCACCACAAATCCCTGCCCTTGTGCTTGAAGGAACAAACAAGTTGAGCTTCCTGGCCAAGACTACATCTCTGCTTTGGGCTCTGTGACTAAGATTTGAGGATGAATGTTATTTCCCTCCCCAAACTGTGCATAATATCAAGCCCAACTGCAGCTTCTTCTGGGTTGTTCTTGTGAATGAAGAACTGAAGTAAATAAAGGTTCATAATAAATCCCGAAAATATAAAAGTTAGAGCAAGAGCCATACAGTGACCCAAGGGTAAAGGGTGTAAGCTGCTCTTAACATACCCCTAACCGGATGGCAATCCCTGCCTTGCCCAACACGGTGAAACTGTGCTGTTCTTCCACTGGCATAATGGAAACCAGTGTGAGTTACAGGTGAGGGGCACCAGGCTTTGTGCATGTGGACCTGTGGGAGTCTGTCTGCCAGATCTATTCCTTCTCCTTTTCCTCCCTCCATCCAACCTCCCCAGCAGCGCCACATGGTTATTGGCTGTCCTCCCTCCCACCAGCCCAGGGAGCAGCCAGGAGCTGGGAGCTGGAGAGCCACTCCTGTGCTTTTGCAGTGCACTTTAGTGCTGGCAGTTTATAATTCCTTGCAAACAATGCAAAGTGCCTATTATGGGATCCCATGCCACCAGGTGGCAATAGCTGTGTGTGCTAAGGACATAAGTCTGTCCATATAAGCTCTGTTCCTCAGCCTGGCTTCATGCCGTGGAAGCTCAGATGTGACTGTGTTCCTCTGTCTCCTCCCTTTCTCAGCTCTTGACTCCACTGGTTCCTTGCAGCCGTGAAGAGACAGAGGATTCAACATCATTTCATGTCTTGCAGTCAAGAGAGACACTATTTGTAGATTCTCTAGGGATCCCCTATAAGAAGAGTTGATCAAGAGCTCCTATATTATATTCTGGTAAAAGATGAGAGAGGTTGTGAGATGGAAGCTTGCATCTTAGACACCAAAGGCAGCAAAGTCAGATGTGCTTGTGAGACAGAGACAGCAAACACAGACTTGGTGAAGCCCAACACCAACATACGCTGCTTTTGTGTGGGAAATGCCCTGCACCCTAAGAAATGCTTTGGTAGCACACCCCCTCATCCAGCAATACACCCATCCTGGGCTTTTCCAGGGTGCCCTTGCCCCAGGGTAGGGTGTAGCAGAGCTCACCCCTGCCAGGAATCAAGAGTAGCAACTGAGGCAGATCTTCTATTAATCATCCCACTCTTGGCTTCCCTCCTCCAGGATTTTGATGGCAACTGAGATCCTCTTCTTTTTTTCCAGTTCTCTGGGATACAACCCTAGCTGAGCACCCATTTATCCAGAGGGTGACTGCAGATCATGCAGAACTGTCCCTTGCCTTCTCATTTGTCCCCTTTGCACCCTAGGATAAATGGGAGCAGTTGATCACAGATGGGAAACCAGTGGAGCTTTTTGAGCACGTCAGCTTGATGACTCTTGATAGCATCATGAAATGTGCCTTCAGTTATCACAGCAACTGCCAGACCAACAGGTCAGTGCTGGCTGCCCCAAACCCTAACAGAAAGTATCCAGCTCCAAAGAGAACTGGGCAAATTGCTTGTCATTATGGTCCCAAATTTCCAAACTTCCACCATTCCCCTCTCCCCAGGAAAAACACCTACATCCAGGCTGTGTACGACCTATGCCACATGGTGCACCAGCGCCTTCGCATCTTCCCCTACCACAACGACATCATTTACTGGCTCAGCCCCCATGGATATCGGTTCAGGAAAGTCTGCCAGCTCGCTCATGACCACACAGGTATTCCCTGCCTTCATCATCTCCCAGTCTTTTGAGCAGGTTGGGCGTTGGCTGATCAGAGGCGGTTGGGTTACCTCTTGCTCGTGCAGTGATCCTGCTGGGAGGCTCGGAGCCAGGATCCAAGCAGAGCATAAGCTTGCAGCAGTGGTCCCATCTAGTCCTGAAGCAAGGCAGGGGGTAGTCCTCACAGCTCCTAGATTATTAAAGTGGACTAACAGAGGAATTCCCCGCTGGGAATGCTCCTGTTAAAAGACCAGAGACTGGTGAGATAAGGGATGGGTGCTACAGGCAATGCCAATGCGAGGGATGGTTTTCCTTTTCAGACCTGGCATGATTTTTATGCAGGAAGGGTGGTCAAAATAGGCTGAGCAGTCTGTGGTGGACCAAGAAAATTTGCAGAAAAGGATAGCAAGGTGCATGGAATTTGTTGCCTTGCTGCTGAAAAAGCCAAACTGCCTGGGATGCAGAAGCACACATGAAATGCATCATGAACTGAGAGATGGTCACCCCCAAACCTTTACATTGGCAGGGCAACTTTGCAGCTCAGCATCTCCTGCCCCTAGTGAACCCTTAACTCTTTCTTCCCCAGACAAGGTGATCCATGAGCGAAAGGAGTCCCTTAAAGATGAACTGGAATTTGAAAAGATCCAGAAGAAGAGACATTTGGACTTCCTGGACATTCTGCTGTGTGCCAAAGTGAGTGGTGAGGAGTGGTGTTGGTAGTCTCTGCTGGAGAATACAACACGCAGAGGGCTTTCATAGTTATGCTGTGAGGGATAAAGGGATTTATAAGCAAAGGAAAAGGGGCCCTCGATTCAATCTAAACAGACTGATTTTGGTTATATGTATCCCAGGGGCATCACCATCCCCCTCTGCAATAGCTGAAGGAATATAGTGTCCTCTTTTGGGATATTATGTTTTATATATAGGTATCTGGGCCACTATAACAAGTATATTTTTGATATATATATATTTATATATATGGGCTTCTGAAAATGTCTCTGGACTGTTAGGATGAGAATGGAGCTGGACTGTCTGATGAGGACCTGCGTGCTGAGGTGGACACGTTCATGTTTGAGGGCCATGACACAACAGCCAGCGGGGTCTCCTGGCTCTTGTACTGCCTGGCATCACACCCTGAGCACCAGGCACGGTGCCGAGAGGAGATCCAGGGGATCCTGGGGGACCGGGAGACACTTCAGTGGTAAGGTTGCACATTTCCTCAGCTGGTAACTTTTTTTCCCATCACTGGTATTTCTAAGGGAGTAATGTTTGAAAGCAGGGGTGCCAAAGGTTGCTGTGTGCACAGAGACCTCCTAAGATGGTGCAGATACTGCATCTTTCAGCTAAATCTGCCTCCCTGCCCTTCAGGGCTCATAGCACCAGGGCAGACACAAGAAGGAACACCCCAGACCAGGTGGGACGTGCTGGATGCTTTGCCAAAACCTGGGCCACCAGCATCGCTCTTTGCTCCCTCCTATTTTCTCACCATGAGACATTGTAGTCACAGCTTTTCACCTTATGCTGTCACTTTGCACTTGAGCTTGTTCAGAGGTTGTTAAGGTTGTTCAGAAGTGCCTTGGGGTCCCCAGCTTAGACACTGTGAATCCCTCCATATATCCCATCTGTTGCAAGGGGGGCTGGTGGCCACAGGGCAAGGGGCCTCCTGGTGCAGGGCAGCAGTGGGGAGCGTGGGGCTCAGTCTGCCTCTGTCTCGGCAGGGAGGACCTGGGCAAGATGACTTACAGCACCATGTGCATCAGGGAGAGCCTTCGCCTTTACCCACCGGTGCCTGGCGTGTCCCGACAGCTCAGCAAACCCATCACCTTCCCTGACGGACGCACCTTGCCAGAAGGTCTGTAAATCCCATTCCCGCTTCACAAAATTCTGCTCTTGGACATCTTCCTGCAGAGCAAAGGCCACAGTCCTGCTTCTGTGACCTTCTCCTTGCCAGCACAGATGATCAGAGAGGACCATGCAGATGTTAGCATCCCACTGACAGACTGAGGTCTGGGCTGTACAGCAGCAGCCTGTGACATCCTTTCTGCCACCACTGCTATAGGGCAGCTGTGCCTGTGCCAAAAGCCCCTTGTCATCCTGGCCAAGCACAAGCTCCTGGTTCATCCATTTTGGCAAACTGCAGGCATGGAAGGATGGGGAGCGGTCCCATCCCAGCATGTGGTGTGGGAATTGCTCTGTGCTGCTTCTTTCCTTCTCTGACGTGGCACAAAAGGGCAGTGTTGGTGGGAGAGAGATGTGCCTACAGTGTCGGTGCCGTCCTCATTTCCACCTCTTGTCTGCTTACAACTAAACAAATGAAAATGTTGGGTTTTCTCTGAAGCCCTCACTGGTTTCCAGTTGACAGGTAAGACCATGAAGAGTCAGTAGACAGGGCCAGTCTCTTTTCAGTTGAGTGCTGGGATAGGACGAGGGGCAATGGGCACAAACTGGAACCCAGGGAGTTCCACCTCAACATGAGGAGAAACTTCTTCCCTGTGAGGGTGACAGAGCCTGGCCCAGGCTGCCCAGAGAGGCTG
>JANIJG010017805.1:83339-95495 GCA_024611175.1 Megaceryle torquata | reverse complement strand
AAATATATATGAATATATGGTATTTCATTACAATAATCTTGCAGTTGTGCTTTTTAACTAAAGTTCAAACTAAAAAACTTACAGCTCTAGTGATTGTCATTCATCAAGTTTGATAAAGACAGAAAGCTGAGAAAAACCCCAAAAACCAAAAACCAGAAAACCCACAATATTTCTATCTGAGACTACCAGCTATGTAATGAAGCATACCCCTTGAGGTAGAAATAAATATATTTGAAGAAATGTGTAAATTAAAAATTGGTTTATTCGGCATGGCTAGAAATAGTTATCAGAATTTCCTGCCATACCAGCAAATATTAGTCTGATCTTCTGACAGAGCAGGAGGATTTTTCTCTGCTGGTTGTGCTGAAGAAAATGGGGAAAACATCACGTTTTTATTCCATATTCAGGCTTCAAGGCAGGAGGAAATTCATAGGATGATGGATTTCCTCCAAAAGAACTCCACCATCCAGCATCCTTGTCATCAGTGTTAACATCTATTTTGATTTAAAAAAAAAAAAAAAAAGAGAGAACGTGAGCATACCCTACTCTTCTTTCTTCAAGTGAGAATAGGATCAAAGAAATGCAGACACAGCAAAGAATAACATGACTCAGATTCATTACCACTAAGTCCTTGAAGTTCATTAATCCATGGGGTCCTTCATACATTCCACTGTAACAGTTAGACAGGTCACCCTTTATTTCAGCAGTCAAAAAGAACAGGAATCACTGAAATCTAAAATTTTCTATGATCTTTTGTTTGACAAGTCCTGCTTGATCACTACAAAGATAGACTAGCAATAGAATCATACTGTAACCTGTAGGAACCACTCAGGGACAACATGATTTTTTGAAAAGAAGGCAAGGACTATAATGTGTAATATCTTTTTAGAAGATGAAAAATACTCTAAGTAGGCAATGTATAAAGTATCATATAACATACAAGACAAATTCTCTGAAGCCCATTTTCACCACAGCAATAAAAAGAATGCCAACACCAGTGATGAAAAACACTCACAGAACAGTATTTGAACTTCCATACTTTATGAATCTACACAGAATAATGGGAGAAAAGAAATGTAACTTTTATAAATATTTCTGTATTGTATTTACATGGCAAGCTTTTAGCAGTGGGGGCTGGCTGTTGTGAGAAAATACCAGGAGCTGCCCCTGTGTTGGACATAGACAGTTCAAGACAGCCCCAAAATGGACCCATTACTGGGCAAAGCTGAGCTCATCAGTGGTGTTGGTAGCATTTCCATGATAATATAATAAAGAAAGGGTAAACATATTGTTAGAATGAGCAGTGAGAAAAAATGTGAAAGCAGCAACCCTGCTGACACCAAGGTCAGTGAAGAAGGAAGGAGAGAAGGTGCTCTTGTTGCTTGAGCAGAAATTCCCCTGCAGTCCATTCTGAAGACCATGGTGGTACAGATTGTCCCCCTTCAGCCCCTGGAGGACCACAATGGAGCAGATATCCACCCTGCAGCCTGTGGAGGACGATATGTCACAGCAGTGGATGTCCTGAAGGAAGCTGCAGCTCATGAAGTTTCCATGCTGGAGCATGGTCCTGGAAGAAGCTGCAGCCTGTGGAGAGGATTAAGTCTTCTGTCAGGACCCGTGACACTACAGGGCATCTACACTGGAGCACTTTGTTCCTGAAGTACTGCACCCTATGTGGAGAACTCATGCTGGAGCAGTTCTTGAAGAACTGACTCTTGTGGGTGGGACTCTGCACTGGAAAAGGTGAACAGCATGAAAAGGAAGGACTGTCAGAGGTGAACTGTTATAAACAGATCACAGTCCAACATCCCCATCCCTATGTGGCACTTGGGGCAGGGGAGGAAAAGGTAGAAGAGTCAGGAATAAAGAAATTAATATTCAGGAATAAAGAAACAATGTTTAGCCTGGAGAGAAAGGGGTATGTGGGAGAAAGTGTTTTTAGTTTGGTTTTGTTAATCACCATACTAGTCTATTTCTAATTGGAAATAAATTACATCAGTCTTCCCCAAGTCAAGTCTGTACTCCCATAACAGTAATTGCTGAATGATTGCACTGCCCTTATCTCAACCTACAACCTTTTTTTGTCTGATTTTCTCCCTCTGTCCTGGTGAAAAGTGGAGTGGGAGAGGAATCACTCAAGGTTAATCTACCACAGTTCATTTTGGAGACATAAAGACCGATTAGAATGACAGAATGAAAAGAAATGGTTGGCTATATTTACAGCAGAAATATTTTGCACTTTCCATCTGATTTCAAAGTTTGTTTATAATATGTAAAAAAACCCCAAATGTTGCCATTATACTTCTTTGATAAGAATTATAAACCAATTCTTAAAATGACACAGGTACAGTTCTTGTAGTAAAAGTATTTATTCCACTTCTGAATAACAACCTAAGTGAAAATCCTGTAAATCACAGGATTCATTTTGACTATTTGTCCTGGTTGAGTAAGAACAGAACTAATTCTGTTCAGTGATTTTACTTTTCAGCTCAGTTCTTCTAACTAAACTGCACTTTCTGAAGTTAGCAGCCTGTTTTCACAGGCAGTGTCTGCTGCTGACAGTGATAAGACCCCATGTTTAGAGTTACTACCAAGGATTGGTGTGCAGACCAAGGCCACTGATGGATCTTGTGCACCACACTGGGGGGTACAGGAAAGTGAAAGGCTGCACCTGCAGGGAGGAGCAGACAGGGCAGGTGACCCTAAACTGACCAACAAGGTATTCCAGCCCATATACGTCATATTTAGTATAAAACTGAGGGATTTGGAGAGTCTATCTCTTTAGGGGCTCTGAGGCTCTTCTCCCCTCTTGGACCACTTTGCCAGCTTTGCTTGCCTTGGCTCAGGTCCTCTTTCAGTTCCTTCCTCAGAGCACCCATGGACTGTCTATTCTGCCTTCAATCCCAATCTGTGTGCGTTCCTGAATCCGGTACCAGAATCCAGCTCCTGAACACAGCTCCCATCTGCTGCAGGCCCAGCCTGGGACTCCCCCAGTGTCTGCTCCACATCATCAGTGACGGTGATGTGATTACCATCAGGGAGGAGGAGTGTTGTGTTCGATACTGGTTTTCTATATATTTGTATATATTCCAATTTTATTATTATTATTTTCATTTTCATTAAAGCTGTTCTAGTTTCCTTTTCTAATAACTAAGTCTCTCTCTCTTATTCCCTTTCTCTTCCCCTTTGGGGAGGGAGAGGGGTTAACAGAGCACATCTGTTATAAGTCTAAGGGGCCACCCTGACCCTAAACTGTGATGCTATTATAGTTATGTAATAATTAATAGATCTAATTATACAGCACAGAAACTACAAAACAACTAATACCAATACTACTTACAGAATACCTACTACTTAATTGAAATTGGAAGAAAAAACTGCTATGCCTCTGATTTGTACATCACAGCTTTTCTGATGCATTAACAAACTTACCAGTCAAAAGTGACACTTCATATTTTACAGCTAACATATTTGATCACCTTTAAAAAAATATATTCATCTTTCTTTCATAAAAAGAGGTTATATAAATCAGCTTGATCCTTTGATCATTCACTAAATGTTCTAAGCTTCAATGAAATCCAGCGAAAGACAACTAGAAGGGACATCAGAAGTTCACCTAGTCAACTGATAATATAATCTGCTCCTACATAATCCCTCAGAGATGTTTCTTTATCACTGAGGGAGATGTCCTGGCCACCCAGGGTACTCTAGTCCAGATATTTAGAGGGTGGATAAAGGGGAGGAAAAGACACAAAGAGACCAGGAATGGAACTGAAAAGCAGAGGGTTGCCTGTGGGTGAGGAATGCAAAAAGTGTTTGTATGGGGAAGAAGGAGTGGGAGATGGAATGCACATACCTTTAGAAAGAGGAATTAAGTTGCAAAAGCAAGGCCTTAATACTAATGGTTTAGAATCATGTATCAGCTCTGTTTACATGTTAGTGATGCTTCCTTGCAGTCACAATGCCAAATCCAGGGTGGAAATGAAAGAGTAATGGACAGAACAATTTCATCAGATTACAGAAATTAATATCATGCTATAGTTTTTTAGAGTCTTAACTCACATGTGTATTTCAAAGGAAAATACAAACACAAGACTTTGTGTTTATAATTCAGTTCAATTTTTGCTGATGCTCATGGACAATTTCTATGGACTTCAAACAAGAATTTTATCATATCCTTCAGGACAATATCTGCTTGAGAGTCATTTAGGTTTTTTACATATTTGAAAGCTGGAATGAACACACAAAACTCAGAAGCACTAATTTGGAGAGAAAGTGCAGCTGTTTCCCCCCCCCCCCCCTCCCCCCCCCGTAAGTCTGAATGTGCACCCCACTCCTTTTATACAGCTTTTGGACAACTTTTGATCTTTCTATGGGATCTGTATATGTAGAGAGACTACAACACTGAAGTGAATTTCATTATGCAGATGTGAAAGGGAGAAAATTGCTCTTAGTAATTTTCTAATGATATATTTAAGTTCTGAGAAATTAAGTTTCATTCATAATTCAAGAGTACAAATATCATTTGATGGTAAATCAACTATGCACATCTAATAGCAGTTCTGCACTTCAACAGAACCTGCTATAGGAATGAGGAGTACAAAATTAAGACCTATTTATAGACCCTATTTTGGCTGGCAGGATATAGAACTAAAGGCCATGTGATCAGATGCTCTATTATTCCAAAATAAATGGAAGGTGATTAGATAGCTGCACATGCTCCTTCATGGACCTGGATAAAAGATCATGCAGGAGACACACTTGGGCAAGTCTGAGAAAGTGCACTGCTCCTGGCATTCCCTTGAACAACAGATGAAAAAAACATTGTCAGATATTCGAGAAGACCTCCAAACCTGAGCTGACAGTGCTGAAATGTCAGCTGACATAATGCTGACAATGAAGAAATTGTGTGCAATTTCTCTCTTTCCCCATTTGACAACTTGGTCTAGTGGCAGGTGTCCCTGCCCAAGGCAGGGGGTTGGAGCTAGATGATCTTTAAGTTCCCTTCCAACTGAAATGATCTATGATTTTTCTGCAAGTTTTATTATATACTTATCCAAGGCTTGGAATTTTCAGGAATAGTTTAACATTACAAGGTGGGAGGGGAAGACAAAGGATCTTAACATACAGAAGTATGTCAACCTCCAGGGTTTACTGATCATTTTGATAGAAAATTGTGGAAATAAAAGGTCAGTTTATGCTTACTGGAGGTTAGTAGAATGTTAGGAGCATACTTGCCACAGGATAACAAACAAACTTTGAAAACCAAACTGATAGTAAAAAAAAAATAAAACACTTTGAGAACCCTTAGGAGATTCTAAATTTTTAATGGTCCTGAAGCTAACAGGTATTTGCCTCTGGGGTTTCAATTTGTCCCCAGGATATTCAGCATTGATCACCAATTCAAGGATTAGTGCATATATTTTCTCCTCCCAGTGTGGGAGTCATTTGTACAGATGCTGCTTTGGGAAACATTCAATGGTCTTTCATTCTGAAGTCTTAAGCACTCATGGAAGCCAAGAAGTCATTTTCAGACATGCACTGCCTCTTTCCTTTGGCTTCCGCACATTTGACATGCACATGCAAGGCACAGAAAAAGCTTTGTAGTGAGTTTGTCCTGCTCTAGGAGTGAGAAATAATGGAAATAACTACCTGCAGTTTTAATGCCTCTTAATTTCCAAGGCAGAGCACTAACAGGATGGATGCTTTCAAAAGAATGAAAATGGAAGAATCTGGAACTGAAAGTGGAAGAATCTAGCCTTACATATGGGAACAGATAAACCCGTCCATAGAAAAGAAGGACTCATGGAATTTTGCCAGTAGTCAGCTGAAACTGGCTCTATTCACAGCCTTGAAATGTATATACTGTCTCCTTTCCAAGCCTTTCTTTCTGTTTCAATTGTTTTTGCTTCCAGTCCAGAATACCAATCAAATTCCTAGAGACTATTCTGTTGTGGGATTTTTTTTTGCCACCTAGTAACAGGATGATCTGGAAACCTTATGAGAAGTACTTTAACTTGGCAGACAATTGTAGTCCAGATAAAGCCCAGTCTAAAACCCTGAAGTCAGTAGAAAAGCTCCCTGTGCCTGAAGCCCAAGCCTGAAATGCCCATGCTTGCATAAGGCTCCAATGGTAAACTTGATCAAGGAAACATACTGTGACTTCAGTCAGTCTCCGGCTAGGATGAAGCATACTATAGGGCTCAGGGATAAATGAAAAGCCAAATTTTTCCAAGCCAAACAAAGCCACTAAATTTTCTGGGGTTTTCCTGGCATTTCTAGTGCTACTGGGAATTTGAATGGTGCCTGTTTGAGGATAATTGACTCCCTATGTACACTATTGTGATTCTCAAAAAACCCAGCATTTTTCTCAATCTTTCCAAGCATAGTCATGTTCTTCATAGAGACTGGAGAGAGAAGGGAATGAAATGGGGTGTTCTACAAGATCTGCATTAATGTCCATGAAAAGAAACCCACACCCCTGGACAACCTCTACAGGTGATGACCCTGTTACATTAATAATTCATGATGGGATTTTGTTCTTCTTATTTACATGAAGTACACTCATTTTGATTTGTTTGAGTGGTTTAGTCACAGAATAAAAGAGAAGATTTACGTCTCTGGTTTCTGCTATTCATGTTTTAAGAAAAAAATTACTCCTTATAAAGCCAAACAACCTCCAACCTACAGTCTGAGTATGCTGAAAATAAAAGCAGAAGTGGCATCCTAACAAGGAGTTGTTACAAACACTTTATTTTTTCACTTGGGTTAATTTTGCCACTTCAGTAATTTCACCACCCCTTGTACACTTTTAAAAAGAAACCCCAGATCATCAAAAAGTATTTTTACAAATACTATTCCAATCAGTGTATTTGTTTATTTTGAGTTGAAGCACTGTGCTGATAGTCAAGTGAATTAACTCTTTTTCTTAGTATCAAGCAGCCAGTGAAAAATCTTACTAATTTCAAGAGTCCTAAACTAATGTTTTTGCCACCGTGACCTGAATAAGGCAATCCATAACAGCTAGTCTGATCATCTTCTCTCTGTGTCCAGATCATAATGCTTCTATCCTTTGGGAGTAGAGGACTAGAGGGCAGTTGTCTTACCAGTAACTTATGCTAATTAAATTCTGTTAATAAAATTCTGCAAAGAGTTCTTATTAACAGTTTTACTGTTGCTTTTGAGGTACAAAAATACCAAATATTTTTCATTATATATAATTCCAAATGGAACTTCACCACACACACACATTTATTATTAGATTGCAAGAATGCCCAAAGCATGCTTGGGTTTTTTTGGGTTTTTCTTCTCATGCAAAAGAAAATGAAGTGAAAACAACAGAATTAAAACTCCAAGACTGCACAAGATAAAAAATTCCTTGTGTCCCTATGGGCATCCAGACCAAATGCCATTATTATTACCATTATGGCATCGCAGCAGATTGAGTGCTAGCTAATTGCTTCTTCTCTAACTGAATTTCTTTTTTTAGCTGGGAGCATGAGGGAGGTGGGAAGAGGCTGACTTAAAATTCATAACATCGCCATGATAAAAGAGCCCCCAAAAGGCAACAGCTGCTTAAAGAAGTAAAAACATTATGTCTTCAGAGGCCATTCAAGCCTCTATGAGCTTGTCACCTAGACTAACAATGAGTCTGAAGACATCACATGTAGTTGTTGACAAATGCTAAGAACACAGTAAAAGTGCAGGAGTGTGTATGTACAGAGTACTAGGAATCACTGCTGTTGCAAGCCTCAGGAATATGAAAAGTAGTATTATGTAAAAGTAAAATATGTAAAAGTTCATGTGTGCTATACTCCATGATAAATATTATGGAACTAATTTAGTGTAAGAGAGCTTAAGAGATCCAAGTAGGAGATCAAAACTTTAAAACCAGGAATCCTACAAACTGCATCTGAATTTATATCTAAAAGGTAAGACATGGGACACTGGACCTGAGACTGTTAACTACACTGATACTGCGTGAGAAGCAGGAAATCAGCTTTAAGATAAAAGCAGGTACATGAGTGAATGAAAGGCAGAAGTGAGCCTAAGCCCTTACAAGGAGGCAGAAATTTCAGCAGCAGCTGGCTCAAGGCAATGGCTGACAGGAATAGCAAAGACTGGGCTGCCTGCTCCCTAGAACCCAGCCCCTAGGAATTCACTCTGACAGACAGGGTCATTGGAAGAACTCTGAAGCCCATTGTTTTGTATTCATAATACACCAGGTAAATTGTAGCTGAGAAATACTGAAGCACAGAAATATACTTTAGTTTTTAGGTATTCTTTCTTAACTGGTCTTAACTCCTGTCAAAGCTAAGTGTCTTTTATTTCTTCTCCATCTTTTCTAGAAGTTTTTCTGGACTAACTTATTTACTGTGCTGTCTCAACCTAGGTATGTTTCCAATAAGTAAAGCAGGGAGTATAGGCATCAGAGAGATTTTATGTGCCAAAATACAGCTTAGGGGCAAATCAGCCAGTGTAGTTGCTAGTGATGTCAATTACCAGATTTGGAGGTCAGCTCACAGAAACATGGTACTTTTAGGAAACAAGCAGAAGAATACTTCAGGGCTCTGGGGAAAGACAAAAAAATAGTAATCTGCTAAAATGTGAGTGTCAGGTTTAGGTTTTGTGTCACTTAACAGTGATGTCTCCAAAGCATGGACTGTATAGAAGAGATGACCTTAATGCCTACCAAAGATCTCAGCATGCCTATAACCTGAGGGTGAAACTCTTTGCTTTTATATCAGTGTCATCTTCAGTGATGTACTAGCAAAGAGGGACATGACTTATTTTCGTCTATGCTAAGTCTCAGTTCATCAAAGCTCTGATGCACAGGTTTTTGAGTATGTTGCAAAATCCGTGTTACTGAGCACTTTGCCAGGAAGAGGCATAAACCACTCAGCATTGCAAAGTCAGTGCAGGTACCAGCCACAGGATACAAGGAGACCACGCTGGTCTTGGTGGCTCTGATTGCCATGTACCTGCACCAGCTGGACAGAGTCAGAACAGAGTCATGGCTGAGAAAAAGACAGACAGTTTTCTGCTGAGAGGTGAGGGTGGGAGGACAGAGGGATGTTCAAATCAGTGTGTCAGGGTGTCAGATGATAGAGTTTCTGTAAGGGCTGATAAAGTCATACAAAAAAAATAGATTGGAAAGGACTTCTCGAGGTCATTCAGTCTAACCTCCTGCTCAGAGCAGAACTACCTTCAAAGTTAGCCCAGATTGTTTAATACACTAACATCAGAAAGGGAGAGACTGTCCAGTCTTTATACTACAAAATAATAGAAATAGCAGGTAATAGTAACACATATTCAGCCAAAATCCATAATTGAATCATAGGTTCTTATTTTTTTTTTTTTCATTTCAAAACTGGGTTGCAAAGTAAGAGACGTTCTCCCTCTGACACACAGCTTATAATTGTCTAAGCTAAGCTTCATCCTTTGTTCCTGAAACCTTTCTTCTGGGAGTGCCAGTAATGAATGAAGCAAGTGGAAGACTGGGAACTGGACTCCTGAGCTCAGACCTGGTTTTACCACTATTCACTGAATGGTCCTAGGAGTCTACTGCAACTAGAAACAAGCCCTGTGCAGAACACAAAACGCTGAATATGTAAAGCATCACAGTTTGACATTCTCCCACTTCTCCCCTCCCCAGCCCTGTGTTTTAAACCTTTGCCTACCTGTAATACAGTGAAATGCTACCTTATCCTTCACATACACTACTCTAAGGCAAATAGTGTAACAGGACAATGTAGAGGTCTGGAAACATACTAAGAGGAAACAACTTTATTAACAGAAACTGTATCACCTTCCTTGATTTTTCCCTCCCTAATAATGTTTATGTGACAGTTTGCTTCTGCCTTCTTGAATACCAAGACGAGGTATTGGTAACCAAAACTTGCATAATATAATTCATTACTCAAAATGAGTAATGAACATTCAGTGATATTCCTAATGAAAATTATAAAGGATTGGCTTGAAACTTTATGCCTTCAGCAAAGGTGGGGCATGAACAACACTGCCCTGGGAGTGACTCTGTGACTCAGATGCACAGTTCTTTTCTCAATTCCTCCTTGTTTCTGGCACATATTAGTTCACTCCTGAGCAACTCCAGTTGTAAAATATGACCCACCTTCCAATGGCTCATCTACTGTTTACACAACCTTTTTCTTTGTCTGTGTTTTCCAGATATGCTGCAAAGGCAGAGAACAGGAAAGTAAAACCGGGGACTCCGCTCACTTCCCCCTGCCTAGAACAATAGCCAGGTAGTTACCTAGATTAGAGCTTTTCAGACAAAGCAAGAAATGAAATTCAGATTGAGGGGTGAGAGGGAGGAGAGAGGAAAAAAATATTTAATAATATATTTAGCAAAGCATGCAGGAAAAAAAACAGCAACTCTGAGCTTCAGAGCACAGACAAATGAATATAGGAGAACCACATTGTTGAAAACTGAGAAAAGATAAAGCTGTAGGGAAAATTGCAAAATAACTGAAATAAAAAAGGCCAACAATAGTGGGTATTTTGAGGGCTTTACAGACAAAATATTAATGGTTTAATAATTTACAGAAGGGAAACAGCACTTAAAATTTAGCTGAGATAAATGCAAGATTTTCAATGATGTTAGGAAAAAAAGTCTATCTTAAATTACTTCACCTGACTTTCAGATTCATAATTTTATCTTTTAGAGGAGGAATAGGGAAATCAGTAAAGGCCATTTTCTGTGCCATGTTCAACTGAACCTTTTCTTCACCCCAGAATCACTTTTCCCACTGCAAATTAGTTTGACAGGCTCCTGGCAGGGCTTCAGCAACTTTGCATTTTCTGGAATTAGCAAAAATGCTAATTTAGGCAGTTTGATGCAAGTGCAAGTTTTTTAGCCTGGCTGAAGCTCCAAGGCTATATGAGATAATATCAAATCAAAGAACAAAGGGGCACCTGTCATGAGCCCCAAGTGAGGGAAACAGATAGCACTTGAGGAATTAAAATGAGATTTCTTTACACCAAATGTCGAACACTGTAAGCAGAGTGCTGTGGAAATAACTGGTGTTGCTAGCTCTAAATCAAAGTGTAGGGGAGGAGGGAAGAGGGAGGGAAATGTCTTGCATTTCTTTTAACCAACAGCTGCCAATGAAAGGGTGGGGATGGCCTTAGATAAGCTTCCTGATCCACTTCCACTGAGACACTCAAAACAATGGGGTGGCACAGCCATTTTCAGGCAATGGGACACGTACATTGGACTACACCCCTTCCTCTTGAATGAGGTTATGGCTACACTCATCCGGGTAGCCCTCAGCATGAGACTGCCCTGCCTGCTTGCAAGGTCCTGTGTCCAGAGCTGATGGCAGCATGGGTCCAACATAACTCCCCAACCCTCAAAGTACAGCAGTGGGAAAACAATCAAGCAAAAATCCTATCAGCAATGTGACACAAACAGCCTTTCCCACCCTCTGCTGAGTTTTACAGATTTGCAGTCCTGCCTGTAATCTCTTCAGATTAGCTCAAACTAGAGACTGCTCTAATTCATTGAAACAGGTTTATCTTGAAAGTAGGGCCAAGTGATTTTTTTTCTTTTTTTTCTTTTTTTTTTTTTAATTGTTTGGGGTTCGTGTCTTGGGGTTTTGTTTGGATTTTTGTTTTTAATATTAATATCATAGAACTTGGATCTGTGGTGCTGCAAAAACCACGTTACTGAGCACTTTGCCAGGAAGAGACATAAACCACTCAGCATTGTGAAGACAGTGAAGGTACCAGGCACAGGATATGAGGACACTACAGTGGTCTCAGTGGCTGTAATTGCCATGTAGCTGCATCACCTGGATTTTAGCCTGCACAGAGTCAGAACAAGAGGTATAGCAAGACTACAAGGGGAAGTTGTTAGTCTTACATCCTCTGTAGGAGCATCTAGGACATTATTTAGGCAGACCCACCTTGCACAGCTGCAATCTCAGCACAGCACTGTAGTGTAATGCACAGACAGTATAGGATTTAATCAAGCTGGTTTGAATATTTGTGGCAACAACACAGATGACAAAGTGGAAAAAAAAAACCCTCTGGCTAAACAGGTGTTTATCCTATTTAAAACTTTTCCTTCCTTCCTTCCTTCCTTCCTTCCTTCCTTCCTTCCTTCCTTCCTTCCTTCCTTCCTTCCTTCCTTCC